>JAPYZK010003717.1:0-11445 GCA_030522785.1 Platygaster equestris
ATCTTAATTGGTGTCGTCTCGAAAGTTTATTAATTACTCTGTTTTTGTTAAGTGGAATATTACAGAATTAGGAAATTATCATGTCACTGGGACGTGACAGTTAACAGGTCTTAATATTTTTGGAAATTTTTGGCATTTCTAAGAATTTTTCGAATTTTAGAAATTTATATTATATTCCAAAATTTGAAGAATACTGGAATCATGATAATTTTGGAAATTTACAGAATTTGAAAAATAGTTGACAAAGATTAGAATGTTATCAAAATTTGAATACTATAAGAAGTATCCGAAACTTATGAGGAATTCCTGCGATTTCCTAAAATTTTGGAAATTTTCAGCATTTCCAAAAATTTTGAAAATTCTGAATATCTCTATAATTATCCAGAAATTTCAAAAATTTTGTCATCGTAAGAATTTTAAAAATTTCTGCAATTTCAGCCATTGGAGAAATTTTGGGAAAATTCACGGCATTTTTAAAAATTCTGAAGAATTTGATACATTCCAGAATTGTTATAAAATTAAAATTTTAAGATTTTTGGAAATTTGTACAATTCGGGAAATATTTAAGATACATAAGAGCTCTATTATATTCATGCAAATTCCAGAAATTTTGATGATTCTAGTGATTTCGGAAATTCCAAGTAGTCTAAAATTGTAAGAATTTCGACAATGTTAACAATTTTGGCGATTTAAAAAAAAACTCAAAATTCACAGCATTTTCTGAAATTCTGAAACATTCGACAATTTTTCAAATTTTCTAACATTTGTTAATCGGTAAATTGTAAGAATATTAATGATATTGAAATTTTTGAAAATATACGAAAGTATTAAGAATTACCTGAAATTCACGCAAATTTTGAGAAGTTTGACTGGTCTGAATATTTCAGGGAATTTCCGGCATTTTCAAGAATTTAACGGATTTTTGAATTCCAAAATATTTTTCAGAATCTTAGAAAATTTATAAATGATAAAAAAAAATTAAAAATTCGGAGAATTTTCCAAATATTTAAGAAATATTACAATGTCATATTATTTTAGAAACTATAAAGAATATTGGAAAATCATGAGAATTTCCTTATATTTCGAAAAAATACATTAATCTCAGATATTTTTCATAGTAACGGAATGATTGACAATTTTTAGAATTCACAGAAATTCTTAAAATTTTAAAATTGTAAAAATTTCGATAAGATCCAGACAATCTTGGCAATATCCCAGGTTTTTAAAAAAATCACGACATTTTTCAAATTTTTTCTGAATTCGACCGATTTGGAAATTTTCAAAAATTTTGGAAATTCCTGGATTGTATGTACCTCAGATATTCTAAAATTTTTTTGCTAATATCCATAAATATCAAGAATTTTATGAAACATACTTTAATTTTGAGAATTTTCACATTTTAAAATTTCTTTGAAAGTTTTCGACATTTTAAAAAATTTCCAATTTTGAGAAATGTCAAAAAATAATCGGAGAAGATTAGAATGTCATAAAATTTGCGTAACAATAAAGAATATTCAGAAATTATGTGAATTATGTGAGATTACCAAAAATTTTAGGAATCCTCGGCATTTTTTGGAATTTTGGAAATTTTGACATTTTTACAATTTTCGGAAATTTTGGATATTTCGAAATTGACAAAATTTTGACTAAATTCTGACGTCGGCAATTTTTGGGATATTCGAAAGATTAACGGCATTTTTTGAAATTTTGAAAAATTCGACAAATTTTAAAATTTTTAAATATTTGAAAAATTTTTAAATTGCAAGAATTGCAGATATTATGAAATTTTTGGAAATATTCGAAGATATACAGAATTCTATGGAATTTACTTTTATTTCAAAAATTTCCACAATTTCAGATTTTTTTGGAAGTTTTCGACCCTTTGAAAAATTTTGTAAATTTGATGAATTTCGGATAATAGTTGAAAAAAATGAGACTGTCATAAAATTTTTAAAACAATACAGAATATTCGGAAATCATGAGAATTCTGTGGGATTTTAGAAAATTCTAGGAACTTACGGCATTTTTTTAAATTTCAACAATTTTGACAATCTACACAATGTTCAGAAATTTTTACAATTAACACGATTCACAGAAATTTTAAGAATTCTAAGATTGTAAGATTTTCGGTAATTTCTATAATCTAAAAAATATACGTCGATCATGAGAATTTTATGATATTCACGGAAATTTGGAAAATTTTCCATTCTAGCGATTCTAGCAATAAGGAAAATATATGGCATATTTTAAAATTTCGAAAATTTTGACAATATTTAAAATTTACGAATATTCCGAGAATTTTGTAAACGTGAGGAATCGAGAAATTTTGCCAATTCTGGCGATTTTGAAGATTTTCTATGATTAACGGCATTGCTCAAAATTTTCAAAAATTTGACGATTTTTGAAATATTCAAAAATTTGAAAAATTACTGAATTGTCAGAATTTCAAATATATCGAAATTATCAAGGATATTCAAAATTATCTAGAATTGAATGAAAATAACGTAAATGTCGAGAAAAATTAAATATTTACAATTTTTTGTATGTTTTCGGCATTTTCAAGGATTTTAAAAATTTTGACGATTTCAAAATCATTTGCGAGACATAATAATTTCATTCACACGGAAAGTTTAGAAATTTCAGTAAAGTTCGTAATTTTAAATAATTTTTTTTAATTTTGACAATTTAAACAATATTTTAAAATCAGAATTATTGCATCAAAATAACTGGAATTATGTCATTTGCGACAATTGTAATGATCTCGAACATTCCTCCAAATTGATAGCATTCTCAAAAACTTTGTTAAATTCAAAAATATCGA
The DNA here is from genome assembly GCA_030522785.1 of Platygaster equestris. Taxonomy (NCBI): domain Eukaryota; kingdom Metazoa; phylum Arthropoda; class Insecta; order Hymenoptera; family Platygastridae; genus Platygaster; species Platygaster equestris. The sequence goes on from JAPYZK010003717.1 coordinate 2,822, forward strand.
TAATTCTTCAAAATTTGGGGAATCTTTGGATTCTAAGAATCCCGAATATATATTGAGATTATTTTAAATATCCTAAAATAGTGGGAATTCCATGACATTAACGCAAATCTTGAAAATGTTAACAGGTCTGAATATTTATGATAACTTTCGGCTTATTCGAGAATTTTCAACATTTTGAAAATCAAGAATTTTACTCAGAATTTTGAAAATTCGGGTAAAATAAGAATTTTGAAAATCTGAATAATTTTAAAAATGATTGAAACAGATGAGTATACTATAAAATTTTAGAAACTTCAGAGATAATTCGGAAAACATGAGAATTTCGTATAATTTTGTAAATTCTGAAAATTTTTGGTATTATTTAGAAATTTAGGAAATTTTAAAATTGTGAGAGTTCTGGAAAATCTGACAATTTTGTCTATTTTTGATATTTCCGAAAGTTCACAGCATTTATCAAAATTTTCAAGAAACTGACAATTTTCACAATTTCCTGAAATTTACAATTTTGAGATTTTTGAAAATTTCATCGATTTAAAAAATATCCGACAATCATAAGAATTTGATAATAATTACGCAAATTCCAGAAATCTTGATAATTGAGAAAATTTTGTGAATTTTAAGTATTTCAGAAGTGTAAGAAATCCAACAATTCTTACAATTTGTACAATTTTGAGAATTTTCGAAAATTCAAAGCATTTTCTGGAACTCCGGAACATTCGACAATGATAAAAAATTTTTTGACTTTTGGAAATTTCCCAATTGTAAGAGTTTTGAATATTTTGAAATTTCAGAGAGTATTAGCGAAAATTAGGAATATCATAAAATTTCCACATATTTCGAAAAATTAGACAGGTTTTGATATTTTTAGGAATTTTCGGCATTTTCAAGGATTTTGGTAATTTTAAAAATTAACAATATTTTTCAAAATTTCTAAAACCGAAGACACGTCAGCCAAGCATAGCCATAGGTAAGGCTATACTAGTCATAATTTAGAGTAGATTAAGGAAGCTGGGTCAACTTTTTCAGGATCTATAGCTATAGGTTAGGTTAGATTTCCATTGCACATCTATCGGATTTGATCTAGCCATAGTTTAGGTTAGAATGTGTCTACTTTGAGAGAGACGGTTTTTGAAATTTCAGATGGCGGCTTATTACTGCGTAACTTCGTGCTCGGTGACCTACGTGTTTTTGCTGGATCAACAACTAAGAGTTGGACGGTTTACGACAACCAAGATGGCAGCTTCCGTCTGGTCAACTTGCGTAAAGTTGGCCTGCACGAAAAAAGCCTATCACTGCGTCACTCAATCATGGGGGAGCTTGAATGCTCCCGCGGGGTCAACTCAGATGTAAACTGTTTACGCCAATCAAAATAACTGTCTCCGGTTTGGTCAACTTTTGAAAGTTGACCTTTTCGGTCAACTGGTGAGTCAATTCTTGGTAGTTAAGTTTCCACTGCTGGGTCAACTCTCGAAAATTGACCTTTTCGGGTCAACTCCTACAAGTTGACTGTTGTGCTGTCAACTCCTTCATGTTGACCTATGTGCTTGCGCATTGCGTTTATGACTTGAGCGTACTACAATATCCCTTAGCCTGTGCTTAGCCGTCATTAACTCAAGCCCATCCTCTCCTTACCTATTCTAGAGTAGACCAACTTTTTCCAGCTTTAGCTTACCCTTTCCTTAGCCTTTGCTTTACGTTAGGCCAAACGCTCACTTCCTTCTCAACCTCTGCTTAGCCTCTGTTCAGCCTGCGTTAAGCCTATTTTAGAGTTGACTTACTTTTTTTAGCCTCTTCTGAGCCTTTGCTCAGCTTACGGTATACCTATTTTAGAGTTAACTCACTCTTCTTAGTCTTGGCATAGCCTGTCTGCTATTGGGTCAACTACTAAAAATGTTGACAGGTCTGCATATTCTTGGATATTTTCGGCATTCATAAGAATTTCTGAAATTTCGGAAATTTAGAATACATTGAAAAATTTTCCAAATGTGGTAATTATGATAAAATTGGAAATTCGAAGCATTGTGAAAATAGTCAAAAAAGATGGTAATGTCATAAAATCTCTAGAAACTATAAAGAATATTTGAAATCATGTATATTTCGTGAAATTTTCAAAAATTTCAGAAATTACGGGTATTTTTCAGAATTTCGAAAATATTGACTATTTTGACCATTTTTAGAAATTTTGTTAATTTTGGGATTCCAGATATTTCGATCAAATATGAACAATTTAGGCGATTTTTGGAATTTTTGGAATATGAAAGGCATTTTTCAAAATTGCCGAAAATTCGACAATTTCAAAAATTCACAAATATTTTGAAAATTTCCAAATTGTACAAATTTCAGATATTTGAAAATTCCCGAGAATATTCAGAAATTCTAAGAATTCTATTACGTTTACCTTAATTTTGGAAAATTTTACAATTTCGGATTTTTTTTGACGTTTTCGGCATTTTCAAGAAGTTTTCAAATTCAAAGGATTTCGGATAATAGCTGGAAGAGATGAGAATGTCATAAAATTTCTAAAACAAAAGAAAATATTGAAAAATAATAAGAATAACATGAATTCACAAAAAATTACAGGAATTTCCGGCTTTTTTTGTAAATCTCTAAATTTCGACAATTTTCACAATTTTCGGTCATTTCGAAAATTTCAGAATTGAAAGATTTCCGAAGATTTTGATAATTCAAAAAATATTTAACGATCATAAAAATTCATGATATTTACGGAAATATCCGAAATGTTGAATTTCAGCGATTTTAAAAATTTTAGACCGTTGACAGCATTATTCAAAATTTTGGAAATTTCGACAATCTTTGGAATTTTTAGAAATTCCGAAAATTTCAGGATTAAAAAAAAGTGAAGATATTTTGACGATTTTAGCGATTTTAAAAATTTATGTCAATTCACGGCATTTATTCAAATTTTGGAAACTTTGACAAGTTTTTCATAAATTTGGGAAATTTTTGAAATGTGAGAAATTTGAATATTTCCTCATTCTTGGAAATCTTCGTAAATATAAGGAATTAAATGTAATCTACGTGAATTTTAAATATATCAACGATTTCTGGATTTTTTTAGGAGTTTTCGACATTTTTAAGAATTGTGCAAATTTTTACGTTTCTAAAATCTGCCGAAAAACATATCGATTCTTGAATTTGAAAAAATTATGCAAATATTCTGAAATTTTAGAAATTCGAATCATTTTTTGCATTTTTACGATAGCAACAACATTTGAAAATCGAAGTGATTTTATTGAATTCACTGAAATTCTGTAAATTTCGACAATTTTCGCAATTTTATGAATTTTCGTGAATTAATGGCATTTCTCAAAATCGTAGAAAATTTGACAAATTCAAAGATTTTTAGGAATTTGGAGAATTTTGAAATCGTTAGAATTGCAAATATATCAAGATCTTTTGAAATTTTTGAAAATATTTGAAATCTAATGGAATTCACGGAAATTCACAAAATGTTGACAGGTTTAAATATTTTATTTTTGAGAAAATTCAGCATTGCAAAGAATTTAGATAAGTTCCAAAATTTGGGATATTTTTAAAAATTTCAAAAATTCAGTAATAATGAGAATGTTGAAAATGTGAAGAATTTGGAAAATAGTAAAAAATGAGAATGTCATAAAATTTTTGACACTAGAGAGAATATTGAAAAATGATCAGAATTTCGTGAAATTTTCTAAAAATTCAGAAATTTTTGGCATCATTTTTAGAAATCGGGACAACTTTGGAATTGTAAGAATTTTTAAAATTTTACACAATTTTGGTCATTACAGAAATTTCGGAAAATTCACATCATTTTCTGCAATTCTGGAAAATTTCGCAGTTTTTTGAATTCCCGGAAATTCAAAATTTTGGAATTTCATGGTGATTTAGACAATTCAGAAATACCTTGGAATCATGAGAATTCTATTATATTTACGCAAATTCTAAAAATTTCAGCGATTTTTGAAATTTCAAGTATTTTGCAGTTTTAATAATTTTGACAATTTTGACAATTTTGGCGATTTGGAAAATTTATGAAAATTCACGGCATTTTCTTTTATCTGGAACATTTGACAATTTTGAATATTCTTGAAACTTTTGTGAATTATTGAATTGTGAGAATTTTGGATATTTAGAAATTTTTTGAAATAATCAGAAGTATTAAAAATTCCATACAATTTACGCCTATTTCCAAAATAAGGACAGGTTTAGATATTTTAAGAAATTTTCCCCATTTTCAACAATTTTGAAGATTTTCAAAATTGAATATATTTTTTGAAATTCGAAAAATTCGGAAGTTATAAAAATTTCAAAAATTTTGATAATTCCGAAAATAGTTGGGGAAGATTAGAATGTCTAACATTTCCAAAACTATAAAGAATATTGACGAATCTTGTGTGTTCCGTAAATTTCCAGACATTCCGAGAATGACAGGATAATAGGAATTTGGTATTTTATTGTCAACTTCGGCGATTCTATGAATTTTTGAAAAATCACGGCATTTTCCAAAGTTTTCGAAAAATCGACAATATGGAAAATTTTCAAAATTTAAAATATTTATGAATTGTAAGAATTTCGGAGATTTTGAAATTCAAAAAAAAATCCTAAAACATTGAGAATAAGATGAAATTCATGTAGATTTTGAAAATTCCGACAATTTCCAATTTTTTTGGAAGTTTCCGGCATTTTCAAGAATTTAAGGAATTTGAAGAATCTTGAAAAGTAGTCGAAAAAGATGAGAATGTTATAAAAATTTCGAAACTATGAAAAATATTCAAAAATTATCAGCATTTCGTGAAAAGTCCAGAAATTTTTTGAAATTTCAGCATTGTTTGGAATGTTGGAAATGTTGACAATTCTTACAATTTCAAGGAATTTTAAGAATTTCGATATTTGAAGATTTTTGAAAATTTAGATAATCTCAAGAATATTCGGGAAGCATTAGAATTTTATTATATCTATGCCAATTTTAGAGATTTTGATATTTTCCGCAATTTTGACAGTTTTGAAAAATTTATAGCATTCTTCAAAATTAAGGAAATTATGATAATTTTTGAAATTTTCGAGAAATGAGAGAATTTCAAAATTGTGATGATTTTGGGAATTTTACAATACTTGCGAATCCCAAAATTTCTATGTATAAATGGCATTCTTCGAAATTTTCGTAAATTCGACAATTTCAGAAGTTTTAGACAATTTAGAGAATTTTTGAATTTGAAGAATTTCGGATATCTAGAAATTTCTGAAAATATGCGGAAATACCGAGGATTCTGATAAATTGACTCGAATGTCGACAATTTTGACAAATCAAAATATTTTTGGGAATTTTCAGCATTTTTGCAAATTTTGCAAATTTTGAACATTACAAATATTTATATTAATTTTTTTAATCCGATAATTTTGGGAAATTTGGTAATTCGAGGAATTTCCAAAAAAGTCGTAAACTTTTCGAACACACTTGTAAAACACATTCAATCCGGCATCGAACACTGTTTTCAGAACGGTGGAGTGGAAGGGGGGCAAGAGTGCGCCAATTAAGTTGAAAGATTAAGAAACGTCGTTCTAACTCACCAACAAATAGGTCAGCTACAATTAAAAAAGAACGAAATCGCGCACGGATGAAAATTGCGACACTATAAAATTAAAGAAAGCCAGTGAAATTTGAAATGAATGAGATAATATATTGTGTTTCATAAAATATAAAAATCGAAAGTGAAAAATAAATCTAATCAGTTAATCAACCAAATAATTCAAGTGAACTCTCAAATTTTTAAAGCTCTTGCAGTTTTTAATATTGACGAATCGAGACACAGAAGCAAACTAGAGAACACGTCAAAGTATGTCGGAAATTTACGTATTTCCCAGATGTTATTTCAAAACAGCTGAAAAGACCGTTTAAAAAAACGGTTTTGAACCGTTGAAACCACCGATAAACAACAAAAGAGTAATTATCCGAAGGTAATGGATGGAAGAAACATTTTTGGAACGCAAAGTCATTCTACGACACACGCAGCGAAACCAAATAAGTCATCGTCGAGTGTTTCCAGGTCGACATGGCGTGCGAAAATGGTCATGTAACTCCTATTGTATTGAGTCGACTTATCGATAAATCCTGTGAACCTGGTTCGCTCTAACTTCTTAACTGAGCATTCCTCTTCGTGAGGACCAATAGCGTTACGAACAATTCCTGAAACTTCACGCGCGCTTGCGGTCATTTGTTGAAGGACGGGTTCCTAAACTTGTTTGAAAAAACTCAAAACTGGATCTATTGACACAAATGGAATACCCAGTTTTCTTCCTAATCGAAAAAATTTAATTTTGAAAGTTTCGATCAAGTTTTCAGAATAATCAATGCTCTTTCGAATTTTGTCAGAGGAAATTTCGTCAACCGTTAGAAAATTTTTTGCTACACATTGCGCTTTGTGGTGAGCTTTTTGGTTGTGGTGACCTAGGCTGAAAATTTCCGCTTTGCAACTTACCGTTACTTCGCATGCAAGGCAGAGAAATAAATGACAGTCTCCGGGAACACATTGAATCCAGGACTTATGAGCCTTATAATAAGTTCACACTACCGCAAACTTACGAAAGTAAACATTTTTTTCTAACACCGGATTATGAATTTAATAGCCCTTTTTGATGCCGCTTAGTTGCGATATGGAGATTGACTTCGTAACTTGAACTCGAAGTCAGTTCAGTGTTACTATCGTGACGAAAAAATCCTTGTGAATCATCTAATTTCTCGGAGCAACTGTAACTATTATCTACTGTACTCGTAATATCTTCGACGAAAAACGGACGACTGAAAGATGCCATGATGGGTATAAAAACGTGGACTATAAAATGATCAGAATTAAACGTTACTTTCAACTAAATGTTTTGGTTAATTCAATAAAAACAAATATTGCGCAATCTGCAACTTGAAATAAGATTTAAATAAATTTTTGAAGTTTTCAAAGTTTTATGAAATATTAAAGAATTTTGGAAATTTTGACATCTCAAAATGATTTGAAAGGCATAACGATTTCATATTCACGAAAATGTTAGAAATTTCAAAAAATTACAAAATCTTGAATCATTCTGTAATTTAGACAATTGAAACAATATTTGAAAATAAGGTTTATATAATGAAATTTACCGAAATTACGTAAATTTTGACGATTCCAGCAATTTTGGAAAATATTTGTTAATTTATGGCATTTCCCGAAATTTCAGAGAATTTGACTATTTCAGTAATCTTCCATAATTCCAGGAATTTTGAAATTGTAAGAATTTCGAATTTATTGAAATTTTCAAAAATATCCAATAATATTAGGAATCCAAAGAATTCACGCAAATTTCAAAAATGTTGACAGGTCTAAATTTTTTTTAAACATTTCTAGCATTTCTAAGAATTTTGGAAATTTTAGTAATTGTGAATATTTTTTGGAATTTGGTAAATTAAAGAAGTATGATAATTTTAGAAATTTAAAAGGTTTGGAAATGGTCGAAAAAGATAAGAATGTCATGAAAATTTGAATACCATAGAAAATATTCGAAAATCATGAGAAATTCCTGAAATTTCTAGAAATTCTAACAATTTCTGGCATTTTGAAAAATTTAAAATATTTTAAATATTTTTATAATTTTCCGAAATTTCACGAATTTTGTAATTGTAAGAATTTTGAAAATTCCGACAATTTTGGCCATTGGAGAAATTTTAGGGAAATCCATGGCAATTTCCTTACTTCGGGGAATTGGGCAATTTTCATAACTTTTCGAACTTCGAAATTTCAAATTTTTCGTAAATTTGTACAATTTAAAAAATATTTACGAATCATGAGAATTTTATAATATTCACGCAAATTATAGAAATTTGAATTGTTCAAGCGATCACGAAAATTTTAAGTATTTTAAAATTGTGAGTATTTTGTCAATTCTGACGATTTTGGCGATTCTGGAAATTATTAAAAATTGATGGCATTCCTCGAAATTTTCAGAACATTTGACAATTTCAAGAATTTTTTGAACTTTTGTTAATCGTTGAATTGTATGAATTTCAGAAATATTGATGTTTTTCATAATATACGAAAATATCAAGAATTCTATGAAATTCACGCAAATTTTGGGAATTTCGGTAGGTTTGAATATTTTTGGGAATTTTCGGCCTTTTTGAAGAATTTTGGAAATTTCCGAATTCGGGAATATCTTCTAGAATTTCGAAAATTTAGAAATAATGAGAAAATTGGTAATCCAGAGAATTTCCAAAATGGTCAAAAAAACTTACAATGTCATTGTTTCGGAATGAACCGAATAAATAACTCCGAATGAGAGGGTTGTGTAAGCTAGTGAAAGAACACTCGCGGCGGATTCAAAGTTTTGATTTATACTTATTTATGAAAACACTTTTCAGTCTAAGATACACATTTTTACGATACACAAAAATAATTGTCAATGGTTCCAATCGGAAACCCGTTCACGAATAATATGTAAAGAGTATTTTTAGTCCGAACCGCGAAAATCTTACACCGGTCCATGCGCGAGATACAAACGTACTGAGATTTTGGGCCGCTATCCTTGGGTTTAATAGCGCCCAGAATTTAGAAATCTAAGAGGCGAGGGACACAGTTTTTCACGTCTTGACCTCAAAA
>JAPYZK010003718.1:0-11442 GCA_030522785.1 Platygaster equestris
AAATTCGAAAATTCTAAGTTTGTCGGGAATTCTTGAAATTTGAAGTTTTTTAGGAATCTGAAAATGTCGGATTTTCTGAGAAATTTGTAAAGTTGTAATGGTTTTATATGAATTACAAAAGTATCTTAAGATGTATTAAGTTCGACATGGTTTGAAAATTCCGAAATTTTCAAATTCTCTGGCTTAATAATACAATTTTAATTTTTTGAATACAATTCACAATGCTAAAACATTTGTAGAAATTATTATAATCTCCTATAGTTCTATTTTACATCGTTTTTTTGCAACATTTGTAAAATTTAAGTTCTGGAAATTCGAAAATTCTGAGTTTTTCGGTAATTCTTGAAATTTGAAGTTTTTTTGGAATCTGAAAATATCGGATTTTCTGAAAACTTTGTGAATTTGCAATTTTTTCCAAAAAATTCTAGAATCGTTACATTTCAGAAACATTCGTGAATGTTACTGTTTTTCAATTGAAAAATTTTGAGTTTTTCGAAAATTCGAAAATTTTAGGTTTTCTAACAGATTCGCGAATTTCGAGGTTTTTCTGATAATTATAATATCTTAAGTTTTTTGAATAATTCGACATTTGAAGTATTCTGCAAATTTTGATGATTGTTAGTTTTTGGAAACAATCGAAAATTTCAATTTCTTTTTATTGTAAAAATTCAATGTTTTGCTCAAAAATCGAACAATGTTGACTCATTTGAAAAATGTGAGAATTCCACTTTTTTCAAAAATTCGAGTTTTTTGAAGAGTTTATACATATCAAACTTTCCGCAAGATTTCGTAACATTCCGTGTCACTTGAAAAATATGAAAATCCCAAGTTTTTCGAAAGATTTTAAAACATTCGAAAATTTTGGATTCTCCGAAAACTACGCGAATTACAAAATTTCTCAAAATGTATTGAGTTCAAAATGGTTCAAAAATTCCGAAAGTTTCCAATTCTTGGGAAATTACATGAATTCTGAAATTTCCTACAATTTATTGCGTTCGAAATCGTTCGAAAATAGCGAATACTTTGAGTTCCTCGGAAAATTCAAAAAATTCGAATTTTTCAACAGATTTGGGAAGTTCAAAAATTTTTCGAAAAATTTAAAATTTGGCTTCGCTTGACACATTTCTCGTCGCTTAAAAAGAGCAACTATGAATCGTCGCTAAAACGTCGCCTTCAACTGACTAGGAAGGAACTTTGCAGTCTGGCTAGTTATCGTCGTCATGTTGAGAGTCGTGTATCTGTAGGTGTTGACATTTCGACGTGTAATTATCCGATTTCAGAAAGTAAATTTCGCCCATCTTGACAATGATTCCATGAAAGTATTGTTTCATTTCGGGCGTTCTGTAAAAACACACACTACATAAATACAAAACGAATCACATGATGAAATTTCGCATACTTTCTGGTTTTCTGTTTTCCAGGTATTTTTTAACGGTTTTTGAAATTAGACAATTCAGGAATTTCAGATTTTTCGTTCCAACATTGTAATGATAATTACTGTTACATTATTATAATTATTATTTTTACATTTGAAATTGACAAACTCTAAAAATTCAATCACATACTGTATTACCTCCAAAAAAAATCAATTGTGTAATTTGGGAGTTTGAAATAATATTTTTTCGAACTGAAAAGTCTATACCACGTAATTTTTGAAATTTGAACTTGGATATCTGAAACACTGTATAAAAAAACGACACAAAATCAGATTAATCATCAATATCTGAAAAATCAATCATTAATCTTCAAAAAAATTCCAAAGAATTACGAAAAACATCAATAAAAACTTACGTGGAAACGTGATGTCGTCACAGTACTACAAATATGTGAATTCCGTGTGGAAAATGTTGATATCTTCAGGAAGATAACATCTACTCCCATCATCTGAAAAGAGTTATCAATTTTAATATTAATTCCTGAAACATTTTCTTATAAGTTGCAAATCTTATAATTTTCCAAAATTAGATAATTTCTCTACTGATTCTAGTTTTTATGAAAACCTTATAAAAAATTTTTTTAAGAATTGTTATAAGTAACGTTTTATGAAAGATTTATAAAATGTGCATTTTTTATGAAGTGGTTTTATAAAAGTTTTATGGAACAAATGTTCTTTATATATATATTTTAAACATTTCCCAAAATATACAAAATATACAACTTTGTTGGATCATCTGGTTCATGTATAATTCATTTTTATCAGTTTATGAGGCTCTAGTACGAATTTCGTTCCGAAAGTAATTTACAAATTTGTTGGAGGCAGCGGGTTTTGAAACTGCGACCTTTGCATTAGAAATCCGATAGTCTACTTTCTTGTCCATCAAATCTATGTCAATTTTGATGTTTATTTTCAATTTGAGGTAAAGAATTTTCAGATCCTACAAAGTCATATGTTTTTACGCTTCATAAATGCTGTAAAACGTTACCTACATGGTTTTCTATTCCCTTGTGTGATAGCAACGTATCAAATATTACTATTACAGACATGTCTTATATCAGGAGGGTTTTCCAATGAAAATATGAAGCTTTGTATAAAAATTGTGATGTTTTGATGATAATTAACGAAACCAAATTTACGGAATTTAAACTTTACGGAAATAATCTGGGTTTGACTCAGAGTCACTGCAGATAACAAAAAAAATATTTTAGAGTAGATTTTACCGCCTTCGTCGTAGCACAAATGAAGATCGATTCTTTGTGACTAACAGTGATACGAAGTTTAGCCGACATTGCATCTTAAACATATTTTTGCAACTGCTGTCGGATTCGTAGTCTTCGACCTCGCTTGTTGAGAAATTTGCGCCTGATACTCAGGTAAAACCTGAAAAAACGAAGCATTTTTAGATTGTAAAAAATCTGTTGAAAATGTACTACAAAATTTAAAGGTTTCAAAACTGTTGATTTTTCAAAAATAATAAAACTTGAAAGAAGTTTATGAATTTTCGAATATACCACATTTTAAAACATTATGAAATTTCAATAATCACGAAAGATTTTTTAATATGTCATATTTACAAACGAAACGAAAATAAAAACGCAAACGAAACAAACCTGATAATTTTTGATCGTTATGCGACACCGAGCTTAATTCGTTAATAACTGAAGTGGCGTCAGGTTTTTGTCTTTGGTACTTTTAACTTCTATCCGCACTGTCTGCCTCTCAAGTTCCTTGAAAATTAACAACTGCTTTCTGTCAGGATTTTGAGCCTCACCCTCCCTTGACCCTCGTCATTCTCAAGTTACTACGTTGTTACGTTGGAGATTTCGATTCCGTCGAAATTCTAGAATGTAACAAAGAAAAATAAGGTATGAAAAAATGAATTTGTTCGATTCTACATTCTTCTCAAAATTTAAAATTTGATGTTTCAACGTTGGAACCAAATCATACAATTTTTGTATTGGTAGCAATTACAAAAATTGTATGATTCGAAAGCGTAAGAATATCTCTCATAAATCTTTACAGTTATCAATATTACAAAAAATTTTTTCAAATGTTTAACAAATTTTTCCTAGTCCTTCTAATTTATCAGACTTCAATTCCGCGACATACAACTACGAAAATAAAAAAAAACCTACACGTACGGAACAGTAGAAACCGACACTTTCGCCTCGTACCCAAAAATGCAATTCTCGAGAGATGGCGCGCACACCTTGGCTCTTCGAATTTCGTACAAAAATGTGAAAATCAACAAATTTATTGGAATACGAATGTAATGCTCAGAATTATGGACTTAATGTCCAATAGCTCAATTGAAATTCAAGATTACAGACAGTTTTCATTTAGAAAGTCGAAATTCCACAAATGACAATAATTGTCAATCAAAAAATTCGGGAAAATTTGATCATGCAAATGCAAGAGATTTGACTTTTCATTACACAATGAAAAAAATGACCCATTGCATAGGTATAAGCTGTTGAAAATGAAATACATTATCATGTAAAATTTTACACGTACAATGTTTCAGAGGTCTCCACTTCCTTCCTTCCTTCCACCAACTTCTTTTTCCCCTCAGAAGTTTTTTCTCCATGCACCTTTGACTTGGTACAGAAGAAGCGTTGGCCTCTCAGTGAATTGATGAATCAGATGAGGTGACAATCTTTTCGTTTTTGTGTCATCAAATAAAATCCACGACGCATCATTTTCGCGACCACAGCTAAAGTAATGAGCGACAGAATGGTTGTTGCCCTCGCGGTAGAAGACAATGCCTGTCAACTCATGAACTAAAGGACCTGCAGGTGTTGGAATCTGTATTTCCTCATCGACGACTATCCTTTTCGAAGATGTCCGCCCCCCGCTTGTTCTCTCGTAGTAATCGATAGCCAGCAACACAGCAGAAGGTAGATTCTGCACCACAACGCTTGCACTTGAAGTTGAGCAGCATGGTTCATCATTCAAAAGCAAAGTCATTGCGGCGAGCAGTAGATCCTGAGAGTCGTTTCCTGAGTAAACACTTGCTTCCAACACATTTCGCGATAGTTCTTGTTGCGACTGGCAGTTTCCGTCGTGTTTTTTTTTGGTGAAACGAACTTTAAACGGTGTTTTCTGACTTTCTGTTTCTAACGAATCGAGCAGCATGCCATAAAAATAGCCAGCATCATCTTCAACGTTTGGTTTTATACCGAAATTTTCCCACGCGTACGCCGCAAACTCCGTCGGGTCAACTGGGTTTGACAGTGGCATGTAAAGTCTGGTGCTCAGAAATACTAACAATTGCACAAGCCGAGTTCTGTTCTTCGGAGGAACTTTTGAAATCATTCTCCGCATCGAGGGAACTCGACAAAGAATTTGTATTGATGAGTTCATGAAACAATTTCTGTCGATGTTTTTCATACCCCGTGGGAGCTTTCCTTTATTTGGAGGCAAATGTTCTCTAATGACAGTGGCTCCCGTTGCCCGTTTCGGTTTTTGAAGGTCTACAGTTCGACGAATCAACCGACCTCCTCTGGCCACTCGTAGTTGCACCGATAACGCTCCGTTCACCTGCGTCGGCCGTGGTGAAGGTTCCTGTGTTTTTGATGTCGGAATCAGTATCGTTTTCTTCTCCATCGGTTGGAGGCCGGTACTTGTCGGAATCGGTATCGCTCCGGTCTCCTGCGCTGGCTGTGGCAAAGATCGCTGTGTTGAAGATGTCCGAATCAGTGTCGCTTTCTCCTCAGGCTGAGGTGGTTCCATCGGTTGAAGATCGGTGTTGGTCGGGATCAGTATCGCTCCGTGCACCTGCGTTGGCCGTGGCGAAGGTTGCTGTACTTTAGATGTTCTTTTTCGAGATTTCTGTTGTTTCGTTGCCTGAAAAATAAAAATACGTAGTACAGGATATTATGTAAATAGTAAAAGTATGAAAGTAATAGATATAGTGTGAAGTACACAGTGTAGGACAGAATTTCAATGCAAAATGCATTTGACGACAAGATGAAGCAAATTGGACTGTAAAAAATTATAGTTAAGACGAACCTTTTTGATTTTCTCTTCAACCATCCACTGTTTTCCATAGGACGTACGAATTTTCGAGTGTTTAGCGTATCCGCATGGATTGCGTGACGGTGTCGGAAGGATGTTGGTGGCCACGTTTAGTGTCGCATCTTCATCTTCCAGGTGGCAATCGTCGGGATTTTCGGGAGTTTGTACGTCCATATACTTGTTCTGTGTTGTTGCCCATGAATTTGCGAAGAGTCGAGCAAGTGTAGTTGAAACTATCGACGGAAGAGTGTCTCGATGTTCACTGCAGTCGATCCAACTCCACTGCATGTTTTGGGCCACATGGTCATCGAGAAGTTGCAGAACGTTGAGAACATAATAACTGCTCGCCATCAATTCTCGAAGCGATGACGTTATGTCCTCGAATCTGCAGGCAAATTGCTCACTGCGCATATCATCCCAACACGACTTACATGGTTTGCCGCGGAAACATTCTTCAGCGACTGCGCGAGCACTGTATCTCCCAATCAATTTCCTGGTTGTTATCTGCTCCAAATCACTTTCTCTGTAAATTTGCTGTCGCAAATCAACACCCGCATGCGGAGACTGCTCTGACGATCTCAAGAATGCAGCACTCAAGTCTAGAATGGATTCGGCATGAGTCCTGTCTACTGTGTTCCCACGATCTACTTTGATAGTTGTCAGCCCGTTGATAAAAAGTGTTTTTATCACTCCTTCTAGTTGCTTTGGCGTCATAACGGTGTTTGGTCCAAAGAAGGTCCTCACTTTCCCGAAAAAGTTCTCGTTCATGTCGGAAGTTAGGTAACGTCCGGAAAGGTGCTTGAATTTTTTCGCAACACACAACTTCCAAACACCTTCGAACCCGTCCACGATCATCTTCCAGTGTTCAAGAACCGATGTCTTCGCCCTAGTGAAACTGATGTCTCCTTGTTCGTCGATGTGAAAGTCGACAAGCTGCAGTTTGTTTTACTCGATTCTAAAATCACGCCACACACTGAAATGTGGACCGTCTGAAGTGATGTTCACACGCAAAGGCGTATTCTCGTTTTTGAGGGTCGATCCATTCATCGTGTCGATGACGTCGTTGAAGAGTTTGAGAATCTTGGGCATGGTATCAACGCCACTGTGAAAAAGTGGTCCAATTCGCTGTTTCAGCTGAGCTGAAAGTGATAATAAGCATACTCTGCAATGTACGTCAATAAAGAATCGTGCGATTTTTGTACTTTAAATCTAACGAATCCTTCCATATAATGCATGGGAAATATTTGCACCAACAATTGAATGACTCAAGTGAAAGAAAAAATATGAAATGCGCCAATGACTGTACTAACCAGCGGTCAGTTCAACAAACATTGCCATCGACGAACTGAAAATCTGGAATGCGTATTTCGTCCGCATTTTCGGACATTTGTTGTCATAAATGTGCGCATCTGTTATTCTCGGGATGGCTCGAACATTCCCTTTCCGTTCATCTCGTTCGTACTCGTAGGCTTTGACCAAAATATCCCATGGCAGAGCGACCACGATATCGTCCTCAAGTTTGTAAAGCAAATGATGGGTCATCATCATATTTCTCAGGCTCTTTGCGGCGTGTGGGAAGTCGAAAACAGGGTAGATTTCCATCCCCAAAAAATGTATTACCTCTGTAAAATACAACGAACGTTTCATTATCTCATTCCATAAGGTACTCACTATACGTAATAATATATTTCATTACTTGGACGGTAAAATATTTTCCACAAGTGTGAAGGACAGTCACACGAGTGAGAAAATGATTTTTTGTACGAGTAATGTACGATATTCAACATTATGAGTACGGTAGAAACGTTGTCGTACCGTAAAATAATACGGTAAAGTAGTCTTTACCGAACTAGTAATGTAAAACTAGTTGTTCGCGAGTTGGAAGATGTATATGTGGGAAAATCTTGTATTTATTTTGGAATAGGAAACATTCGATGTACACAGGGTTTCCAAGAGTCAACAAAACTCCCGGAAACTGCAACTTCTTTATTAAATTTTAAGTAAATGTTACCTTTGACATTTTTCCTACTTTCACAAAAATAACGGAGCTATGAACGTTTTAGATCGGCCAATCAGAGCGCGGCCTTGCCACTGGGCATAAAGGCTCGCTCAAACTGAGAATCTCTCCGTGCTCCTACTACCGCTCTTACTTTCACGAAAATGAAAAAAATTGCAAAGTAAAGATCGACTCAAAGTTTAATGAGGAATTAGCAATTCCCGGGGATTCCGTTGCCTCTGGGACACCCTGTATATTTTTTTATGTAATTTGAAACATAAATCTACTTTCTACTCGGATAGGGAACAGGACGACTAGAAAATAAGAAATTCTAGGAAAAAAAAAACAAAATCTTCTGTTACGCCACATGTGCTACCCACTTTTTAAGATGAATTTTATATAAAAAGAAAAAAAATTAAATGAACTTACTTTTGAAAGGCAAATGATTTCGGAATCGGTATGTCTGACTCATGTTAATCAAGGCATTAATCATCGCAACGTTACTGCTGCCGCGATCGCATACAATTGCAACGATCTTGATACCGCAGTCATGTAAACGCCGCAAAATGTCTCTGATGATCTGAGAGAGACGGTACTCTTTTGTTTGGCTTTTGCAAAAGCCGTATTAGAGTACTATCTTCTTCCCATCATACAACATTCAAAGCATGAATACGATGACGTGATCAGCAAAATGACAAGTTCGCGTACTTTCTTCTTCGCCAGTTTCGAGGTTTACGAGAGGTCCCCAATCTTCTACACCAATAAGCGAACCACTTTCGCCCATATCAACATGCTTCATATTCTTCATTTCGTCTAGACCTAAGATCCCAACCCTTTTGCGTTTGTCTTTGACCTTGGAGAAATTTTCTCTAAGACCATCGTTAACAACGGGATTGGGACCAGGTTTTGAGGGCATGGTATGCAAAAAAGTGGATAGGGTACGAGTAGATGGTAGTACCATGTGAGCGTACAATAGCTTGTACAGTCTTGGGGAGGTTTTCCACCAAGTCAAGCATTGCGTTTTTTCTTCGGCGGTAAAGCGATGACCCTGCGTAAATACAAGTAGAAAGTTGTGCAAAAGCAACACGACATTCAAAAAGTGCAACAACAGTCGAACTGTTATCGTAATATAATTATAGACTATGTGCATTTCATGACTGTGCTGCCGCCTGGCGCCCAGCGTTGGAATGAATGAAGGATATGTAAGAAAGAGGCTTGAAAATTTCTTCAAATTATCTCGAAATTTGAATAAATTTTTATATTCCGTTTTCTTTGTTTTCGAATTTTTGTATGTCGAGAATTCAGAACATTTTTACAAAATTGATTTGTTTAGATTTTCAAACTGATTTACATTGAATCATATTACGTTCGGGTTATTTCTGAATTTCAAAATTTGTAATTCTCGAATTTTGATAATTCGAAGATATAAGAAATTCACATATTAAGTTACTTTTGATGAGCTGATTCATCATCTTGATATTCAAAATTACAGAAATTTCAAATTCTAATCATTTAAATTTTTAAAATGTGCGAAAAAGTATGTATTTTTATTTTTTGAATTTCGAAATTTCCAAGTTCTGCGGATTTCGAGTTCTATTAACTTCGAAATTCTGAGTTTTACAAACATTTTTTTCATCCGTCGTTCATTCGGAATTAAGTATCAGGTTTTCTGAGGGATGTTTTACATTTTTTAAATTGTTAGATTTTAGAAATATTCATAATTTTCGACTTTATTTCGATCAAAAAATTTCAAGGTTTTTGACAATCCAATAATTTGCAGTTCCATAACAAATTCGCTAATTTTGAGTTTTTCTGAAAATTCGGATTTTCTTTTGAGGTATATGACATTTAGAGTTGTTTGACAATTTTGAAATTTGTAAGTATCTAGACAGACCGAAAATTGTCATTGTTAACATTCAATGTTTTCGAACCATCTAAAAATGTTTTGTTTTTCGAGAAATTTGAGGAGTTGAAGTTCTCATCAAAAAATGCAAATATTTCCATAATCATGACAGCCTTTCATCATTTTGAAAAATTGTGAAACTTTCGTGCTATTTTCGAATTATTGAAATCTTCAGTTTGTCGGAAAATGTAAATGTTATTTGTATTCATCTTTATTTCACAATTCAGCAAATACGGAACTTATTAAAATGTCCGTGTTTCGAACATTTTCGAGTGAGTAGAATTTTTAAGTTTCATAGAATTTAAAAAAATTATAAAATTTCAAATATTTTGGGAGCTGTTTGAAAATTGTCAAGTTATTCAATTTTGAATAAGTTAAATTGAATTTTCGAGAATATAGAGTCTTGTAGAATTTGTAACTTATTCGGAGGCTTCAAACGTTTTGGATGGTATGTTGGGATTCAGAGATATTTTTTAGAAGTACCGAATATCGTGAAATTTATGTAAGTTTCAAACTCGAAAAGTTTAGTGATTTCGAATATTACGAAATTTTGGAAAATACGAACGTATAAAACATTTTTGAATCATACGATTGTCAGAATCTTCGTGTTCAAAAGTCCACAAAAGGTGTATAGTTTAAAAAAGAGTTCTCAAAAATTTGAAACTTTAATAAGTTTGATGTTTCAAAAGAAGAATGTTTCAAAAATAGACAAGTGACATAGGTACTTTACGTTATGGGGTATTCTAAAGATTGTAAAGCTAGTCAATGTATGGTCATCCTCCATTTGTAATCGCGAGCGCTGCTGTGTACGCTGCGATTGAAAATTCTGGAATGCACATAGTCTGTATACAAGCAAAAATAGTTGTAATGATCAGAAAGATAATGGACAGAAAACATAGCTGGAGAGGACGTATAAGATAATAGCACAGTGCTAAAGCTATATGATAAGCAAGGACAAGCAAAAGACGGTGCTTATGCAACATTGAAATACGTGCTAACGTGGAGAAAATAAAGAATACTCCAAAATTATGAATTCAAAGTCATGAACTTTCCATTCGGAACGATTTACACAATTGTAATAAAATTGTAGATTACTGTGAATGTTGGCCAGGTCATACAGTTTTACGTATTTCAATTATGAACGTTATGAAAAAATCGAATGTTTTGAAAAAATATATACATTTTGCAAGTTAAAATATGATGTGACACTTTTCATACCTTCTTGAACCTTCTAAAATTCTTGATCGACATCCACAGAAGCTTCTGGTGCTGTTCAGGAACAACTTAGGAGACAGCGCCTCGATATGTACAGCGTTGTCCTTCAACTTCTGAATCTTTCCAAGCAACCGTGCCCGCGATCTTCTCTGTGATAATATTTCTTTTGTCACTTCACGAAATGAGTCCTTGCATTCTGTAGATTTGCACGAGATTTTCTTTTGCTTTTATAAAATGCTGGACAACGTACGGCATCGTGCACATGTCACTCCCTTCGAATAATGGTGGTCTATGCACTTGATGGTGAACTGCCCTGCCGACGATCGTCTACCGACGTGGAACGGTCCGTTTGGATCAGATGAACCGACTTGTGATTTGTCGAGCATAGCGACTGTTTCGTCAACAACCATTTCTTCGATTTTCGCAGATGATTCGTCAACTCCAGCATTCGTCAAAGATAGAAGAGTGGCATCGATCCTGCTGTGTCTTATCTTTTCGTCCGTCTGCAACGACTCAACGTTTGTCGAAGATGGGAAGGTGTCATCGATGCTGCTGTCCACCATCTCTTTGTCTGTCTGTACCGATTCAGTATTCGTCGAAGATAGAAAAGTGGCATCGATCCTGCTTTCTGCCATCTTTTCGTCCGTCTGTAACGATTCGTTGCATGAAGAAGTCGAAGGCCTATGGCTGTCAAAGTCATACCCCCTACGGAGTTCTGATGTCTCAAGTGTTTCGGTAGTTTGGAGATCGCTGCCATGCTGTTCAATAATTATATCGTTTTCCGGTACCACTGCTTCGACAGTCCCGGCATGGCGGGTGGCAGCGATATTGCTGTCTGTTTCATCTTCATCTGTCTGCGTAAGTCGTGTTGAA
>JAPYZK010003719.1:0-19640 GCA_030522785.1 Platygaster equestris
AGATTCCTCGAGCGTGGAGATTGCCTCACGAGCGTAGCGAGTGTGGCAACACGCGAGTGGAATCTCCTCTTTCGACCAATAGTCGCACACAATATTTTACTCAACAACCGCGAGAAATATGTGATTCCATAGCCCTGCTGAGAGGGGAGGAAATAATAGGTTACCTGATTGATTGACGCAACAATTGCCCTTAGAGCTTTGCTACGTACTTTAGGGAGTTAAACACTAATTATCCTTTTCGTTGCTTCGATTTTCATCGGGATTGATTATGACTGTATTCGACACTTTTGTAAAGAACAACAAAAACATTTTAATAATCAAAAACTGACAATTTTTACACATTAAAATTTCTCATTTCTCAAATTTCGGAATTCGAATTCATCAATTTCAAAATTGAAAATCATAAAACAACAATCTCCACATACATTCGACACATAAACCATCCAATCATTGAATCCTCCAACACCATCCACTTCCACCATATTTTCCCGTCGTAATCAATCTTCCTCTTCTCCTCCTCATTTTCCAAGACACACTTCATCCCATTAAAACTATCGTTGAAAACGTTGTCACGTCGTGAAAAATCGCGAACTCGTTGGCCGGAATGTTTCCACGTAGAGGCCGCGTATACATATATGCAGTATGTACAAGCGATCGCATTTCGAAGCGTAATGAAAAATGTATCGACTGTCCACAGGAGACGGGAACGTAAGCTTTGAGGAGTTTGTGGAGATAGTGAGCAATATCGGAGGCGCGAGCGAAGCCGCGACCACTGACCAGGATCAAGAGGAGCAGGAACTGCGCGACGCGTTCAGGGTGAGTCGTGAACTTTTAAGTCCCGCGGGGATGGAGATCGGCCGGGATGTATAAACGCGCTTCGATTCACCGGGACGTACGGCTGATGGGGTAGTGGTGGAGGGGGGGGGGGGGGCATGATTTATTTCTCCGGAGATTTGTGACATTTTTCAGTTGATGAGGAGTGAGAGTTGTTAGATACTCGGAGTGTTGAGATTAATAATGATTGATCCGACAATGATGGATTGAGTAGCAAAACATAGTCGATATAATATCGATTAAACGGAATATCGATTTTGACTCTCGAAATGTCGATTATTTTTCGATAATATTGCCCTACCCGAATAAATCGATATTTGATTTTTTCTTCCGATGTTCAAATAAAATCGATTATCGGTTTTGTATTTGAGATTATTGTCGAAATTATCATTATTATCAATATGAATGTAAAATTGTTAATTATTTATATTATTATTTTAACTATCCTCACACGATATGTCAGTGCCGGAATCAATTTTTCGGAAGCAAACGATTAATATCGAAATCGATTTTTCGGTGCATGTCATCAATCCTAAATTTATAATGAGTGATGATGGCGATATCAATAGCGGTGTAGCGATGATCGATAGTTTTGGCAGAGATATCGATACTTTTCTAGTGGTATTTCAGAATATTGATACTTGACATATCGATAGATGATACAATTTTTAGACAGTTCCTTTTTGACTACCCACTCTTGCAACTTATCTACGGTTTTTCTAAAAATAAGTTGTGCGATTCATTTTCTTCATCTTCAAAGCCATTTTTTCATGGACCCAAACAACTGAATGTCAATGAAGCTTGAAAAATAGCTCAAAATGGACAGAAAACTCGTTAGCGAATGTCAAATATTCAGTAGGCAAAAATTATTATGGGACACAGTTATTAACTGTAATTAAACCGATTGATTAGGTATATATTCAATGCATTACATTATTACATTTTGTTTTATAATTTGATCCCCTCAATTTTTATGGTTATAAGAACCTGCACAAAATAACAATTTATGCTAATATTTACCGAAAATGAAAAGCTTAAGCCTCTAACCCTTTTTTTAAAGTAAATATCATTATAACAACGTTTAATAATAAAACGATACATCGATAAACGTAAAATATCGACACTTCCAAGGACATTATACGATAGTATTGATTTCCATAGCAAAAAAGTATCAATAGTAAAATATCGACATTTTGAAGACTGTCGCCCATCTCTTAAAACCAGGTCCTCTACCTTACGATCTGATACCTTCCCATCGTCTTGACGAATCTTCCCATTGCAACCGTGATGAACGAATTCCACGTCAGATTAACACAAAGAAAAAAAAAAAAAAAAAAAACAGAAGACTCTAATATTTCATTACATTTCGCGATAAATCCCTCATTCATTCCCGGGCCAATTAACAGGGCGCTTCAATTAATGATGATTACAGTGAATTATCTTTCCTCTCGCGCGGGCCGCGTTTCGTCCGTTTTCTCCAGGGCGAATTCCAGGCGCGCTTTCGCGTTTGTTTCCCTTATTACGGGGCGGGATTAGCGCGGCCGATGCAATTGCGCGCGGTAACGAATGCGTGCCCGGGAAATTAAAGGTACCGAGGGCCGTAAACGCGGTATTACGAGGTCGCGCCCTCGTAAATGTCTTGCTTTTTCGCCTACCGTATGGTGTGGCGCAACGAAAAAAGCGAGTGGACTGGATTTTAGTACGATATAACTTTGTATCATACACGAAATTTCGGATCTTGTTGATGTAATTACTTTACCGGCTCAGAGAAAAGAAATGAATTCAGGGACGTTTGATGACATTTTGTATGGAATGATAGTAGGGACTTTGGGGCATGATTTTGAAATCAGACGGTGCTGCTGCGAGTCACAGCCCGGAAAAAGTGACGCTCGAGCGGCTCGGATTCTCTTTATATACTCAGTTGCTGAGGCAAACTAATGGATGTAAGGGTAGGAGTGGGGGTAGAGCCTCGGGATCTGCGCAGTAGGACTGAGTTCGTATCTCAACCCGACTGCGCAGGTCCGGAGGCTCTATTCGCCCGGTAGTGCTATCGGTTGTACTGCGAAACTTTTTATGACAGGTTTGGAAGCTATAAACGATTGAAATTTCTTCGAAAAATCTCAGAAAATTTCAGCTCGAGTCGGTTAAGTCGGTATAATTTAATTCAGTCAATCTATGTCAGCTCAAGTCAGTTCAAGTCGGCTTAAGCCAGCTCAAGTAAGTTTGAATCAGTTAAAGTTAGCTCGAGCAAATTTTAGTCAGCCCAAGTCGATTCAGTTAGTTTAAGTCTGTTTATTTCAGCTCAAGTCAGTTTGAGTCGGCTTAAGCCAGCTCAAGTGAGTTTAAATCAGTCAAGCCAGCTTGAATGAATTTTAGTCAGTTCAAAGTTCAAGTTAATTCAGTTTGTTCAAGTCAGTTTATGTCAGCTCAAGTAAATTTAAATTAGTTAAAGTAAGCTTGAATCAGTTTTAGTTAATTTAGTTAGTTTGAGACAGTGTATGTCAGCTTAAGTCGGCTTAAGCCAGCTCGGGTAAGTTCAAATAAGTTAAAGTCAACTTGAGTCAATTTTAGTCAATTTAAGTCAGCTCAAGTCGGTTCAAGCCAGCTCGAGTAAGTTTGAATCAGTTGAAGTCAGCTTGAATAAATTTCAGTCAGTTTAAGTCAGTTCAGTTAATTTAAGTCAGTTTATGTCAGCTCAAGTCCGCTTAAGCCAGTTCAAGTAAGTTTCAATCAGTTAAAGTCAGCTCGAGTCAATTGAAACCAGTTTAAGTCATTTTGAATGAGTTAGAGTCAGCTCAAGTCACTTTGAGGCGGCTCAAGTCAGTTTAAGGTAATTTGAGTCAGCTAAAGTCAGCTTAGCTATGCTTACTGCTTACGAAGAATGGCAAGACTCCATTTTTTTTAGTAAAATATGAATTCTACCATATTAAAAATTACATCAATTTTCAATTGTAAAAATATTATACTAATTGTCTACGAAAAACACAATTTGTATTAAAAAACAATATCATTTTATAAAAAATTGAAATTTCCTATGTGGAATGAGTCAGTCCACATCGCACACATTTTGAAACGTATGTAATAACGAAATATAATACATTATTCTGCATGATCATCAACTGTACACCATTCCATTGAAATTCATGACGCTGTACAGATCCTTTTTGCCTTAACAAGCCCGTAAAAAAAAACTCCACACTCGAACGATTGTAAAATCCAGAAAACAATAGTAAATGTCGATCAAAGTTCTCGTAACACAAATGCGGTTGGCGTACTTTTCTGGTTCCACGCATCGCTTTGTTTTTAATGGCCTATCAACGAGCCCTGCACATGGTCGTAGGCTTTTAATATTGGATTTCACTTGTTACGGCATTTTTATGAGCGCTTTGTTGGCCGTGAAAACGGCTTCTAACTATGTACCCCGTAATCGTGGTTTCTTTACAAGTTTTTTCGCAATTAAAACTACCTGACCGGGATTTCGCGGTTTTTTTCACGTCGTTTCTGTAGGGAAATTAGTCCTCTTGAAATTTTTAGTGGTGTTGTGACAAAGGGATGGTACAAAAAATTTGTAGTTCTTGGGTATGATGAGTTTTTTCGTTTGGGGGTAGGTGGAGGATATATGACATGTTGGTAATTGTGATGTACATAGAATATCGAGAATAGTTACGATTGTTATAATCGATTTTAATAGATCATTATTGAAGTCTGCATGAATAAAATAACTTCCGAAACTTGAAGTTTGAAGTGTATTTTGGTCTTCTTTTGAATTATTATCGATTATTTTTCGTCTACATCGATAATATCGAGATCCGATTTCAATATGACTGTCATGACGAAAAGTTAGAATTTGTGAATCGAAATTGTTTCTATAAATGTAGCTTATCAACATTTCGTGGAACATTTGTTACTTATCCTTCGTGAACAAATGCATAATTTGATAAGGCTAATATATAACACACATGAATAAAATTCGAAACCAGGGATTCTTGATTATAGTGAAAGATGTATGTGAAAGTTGAGCTTGAATAAGACGAATCGAGGGAAAAGCACGAAAAAATTTCCTGCGTTCGTTGCAATTACAGAACGTCCAAATTCTCCGCGTCGAAGACGCTGCACTGTAAGCTTGAAATGCTACAGTTACTTTGAATACGCTCGAAAAGGTATCCCAAAAGCTGCCTTTTCCTCATGACCTGGATCCAAATCCATTTAAGGATTTTCCATTGTGCAAATTATGTGTTGAAAATAAAAAGCTTCCTAAGATTATCCCTGGCAATTTCTAAATTTTTTTTTTTTTCGTAACTGCAGAATTCTGTTTTAGTATTAATACTTCCTGTATTCATATCGGAGTAGACGAAAGTTTGACATGTTAAAAATTGGAGAAAACTCTTCCAACTTGAATGTACACGACTCACAAGTTATTCTAAACTTGAGTAACGCAATAATTATTACCTAACCTGACGAACTAACAACAATTCAGTGTTTAATAAATAATATCAATTAATAATGTCGTAGATACATAATTTTCACACTGTTGAAAATTGATGATTTTCATCGAAGATTTTCATTTTGTATTGAACATTTCAATTTTCAATTACAGTTTCTAATTTTGGTTTAAAGATTGTTATTTTAGATAGACAATTCTCATTTCGACTCGAGAAGTTTAATTTTGCCTCGAAAATGTTTATTTTCCATTGAAAATATTTTTATTTTGACTCGAAAATTTTGCTAAGGAATTCAAAATTTCATTCTTGGATTGTAAGTTCTTGATTTTTAATTGGAAATTTCAATTTTGACTTCAAAATTGTAATTTCAAATTCAAAAGCTAAATTTTCGATTCATTATTATTATAATGAAACTATCATCAAAATCATAACCATTTTAAACTGGGTAATTAGATTTCACTCTTACGAAAATGTTTATTTTTGACTTAAAAATTGTAATTTGCAATGGGGAATTTTTACTTCGAATTTAACATTTAAATTTTCAATCACAAATTCCGATTTTTATTTGAATATTATTATCTTGGATGTACAATTTTCATTTTGACTTAAAAAGTTCAATTTTTCCTCGAACATTTTTATTTTGAATTGAAAATATCTATTCTGACTCAAAAATTTGATCATAAGGAATACAGAATTTCATTTTTCCCTTTAAAATTGTATTATCGAATTGAAATATTCAATTTTAAACTCGAAATTATTCTAATCAAACTGTAATTTAAATGTTCGAGATTACTTTACACGCCGCGATGTTAGATAAGTTTTATTTCTACGCTTACTCGGACGCTCGGAGCCAATTAACAATTACTACTGTTTTTTATCAAGTTTCGGTTCTCTTTGGAACCCTCTTCAGGATTTTTTGCACGTGTGCAAAAAAATCCTGAATCGGGTTCCAAAGAGAACTGAAAGCTTGATAAAAAACAGTAGTACATAAATGTTAATTAGCTCTGAGTGACCGTATAAATGAAACTCATGTAATTAAAATGAACGCTATTTTGAACTGAACCATTTATTTTCGACCACACAATCAATAGTAATGTGGCAACTTCACATCCAACCAATAATATATCCATTTTCATGTAATATTATATTTAACACTATATTTGATCAATTTCCATGTTTTCATTTGTCAAATATTTGTAAATATTTTTATGATGCACATATCATATATCATGCCAACTGATATCATCGTACTGCAGGTAAATACGCGTAAATCTCCTAGTTTTTAATTGGCTCACAAATATTATTATTATTATTATTATTTATTTATTAAAAATTAACGGGCGTAGCCCATAACAAAAGTGTATATTACATTGTATGAGCACTATAAACAAGTTGTGACATCTGATACATCGGAGAAAACGAACACTTACGTAGCAAGAATATACAATCAACATATAGCGTGTTCAACAAGTACCCGCCTGTCCGTAGTCGCAGGTCATACAATTTTCGAAGGAGTAGAGAATTAATTTAGTTATACCGTAAAGAGAACCAAACAGTTCAATCTTGTCAATCCAAAAATTTTAGTTTAACATTTCCAAATATTAGTTCCAACAGAATCAACTTGGAAGCGCTGTTTTCAGCCATCGCATTTACTTGGGAATTTGCGGCCCCTGATGGTTTTTACACAACTATAACATAAAAATAACCAACAATACCCCACGCTCAAATTCGTAACTGAAACTTCCCCACACGGTGTAAAAGGGCGAGAGAATAAAAGGGGAAAAGGCTTCTGTGAGAAAATTCTATTTGTTTGACCCAGGAGATAATCGCGAATTGCCGGGACGAAAAGGCGACGTTTTCCCGGGTGGGCACTTTGGTAATTTTCTCTCGGGGGTGAGTGTCTGTGGGATGAACTTGTCCGCGTGGGCTTAACAAAGGAGACACATTCGCGAGCTTCTTTCCCGAGGAAATTGCACGCGCCGCGATTGTGTCCTGCAATTCCGTCACGGATACTTGTATCGCGATTGTTACGACAAGTTTCCTTTTTCTACCGAAAATCATGGTCGTTGATAAACCTTGGAAAAATACTTCGTCGCGAGTTTTTCTTCTCATGTTGAAATGGGACAAACGGACTTCTACTGTCGATCATTATAAATGTCAACCAACAAAACTTTAATTTCTATTTGAGGCACTCGTGATATTCAGTACAGGGGTTTTATTCAATGACGACTTGCTCGAGTTTTCTTAATTGATGGAAAAGTGGTTTCGAAGTCCGACAGACGATAGGTAATAACCACTTCTGGGTAAGTTTATAAGTAACTGAGCAGGAAAGGAAAAATGCACGAGTTTTGTCTGGTAGCTCGTCGTGTTCTTTTAATTTTCAAGGAATCCATTAATTCGTAGTGCACTTCAAAAGAATTTAGGAACGTTCTTTTACTGGTTTTCTGGTTCGTTCGGTATCTCAGTAGAAACTCAGTTTAATGGAACTTATTTCTTTATGAGCACTTTTTGTTGATTATGAAAATTATTTCGGAGTGGAACTACGTCTTCCCCGTCCTTTTGTGTGATTAGGAGGGGGGGGGGGGTAGGCTTATGTCACGAAAGAAGGGGGTCCCTAGGGGGGATTTTATACATAGTTGTCTATATGAAAAAGAGGTTTTTCGTCTATTTTCCCTCTAACACGAACGAACAAAATTGACAACGTGCGCTCAACACAAAGTTATAACCAAGTCAACGAACATACTGTTAGAGATTTTACAGCGAATTCTAGAAGAACGTCGAAAGCTGTTCTAGATGAGCTCAGAAAAATATGTGTCCGTCAGGTATAAAAAGGCCCTAGTCGATCCTGAGGTTTTTTTACACTGTTTTTTCCTCGCCTAAGTACTAAAATCAACGGCCCTAACCGGCACCTCTGACATAAGAAAAATCTTCCAAACCTGAGATCTTGCTAGAGTTTAACGAAACGGGAATAGCAAACCAAACCTGAGATCTTGCTAGAGTTTAACGAAACGGGAATAGCAAATAACCATTAAATACAATATGTATGACTGTACATTATTTGAAATTGATTAGAATATTACATTACTAGTCGTGTAAGAGGCGCTATTACGGGAGAATTTCTTTGCAATACGAATCAGAGAATTTTTCGGTCGAAGGCCGCAAGTTCGGAGATGAGTATTGCAAAGGAATTCTTCCGTAGTGGCACACCTTGCACTACGAGTGCAATGTACGATATTTTACCCGCAACAAAGTTTGTGACGAACCTGAAACATCGCCTAGAAAGTGAGGTTATGTAGTACTTTGACAGTTCAGTCACGTAATTAGTTCCGATGGCCGCCGCTTACATTATGCGTTATCAGGCGGCGGTCGTCGGAACTATGTACGTGACTGGGCTGGTAAAATGCTACATAAACCTCACTTTTTAGGTAGCATTTCACGGTCGTTATAGGCTTGTTACGGGTGAATAAATACACTTCGAAATCGAATTACTTGGGCCCGAGTTCAGTCTATAGCGGGACGCTAGCGCGAAAGTTTCTTGTACCTAGTATTCTAATGAACGTATTATAGTCAAGTGGTGTTGTTCAC
Source organism: Platygaster equestris (assembly GCA_030522785.1). Lineage (NCBI taxonomy): Eukaryota > Metazoa > Arthropoda > Insecta > Hymenoptera > Platygastridae > Platygaster > Platygaster equestris. The sequence goes on from JAPYZK010003719.1 coordinate 8,862, forward strand.
ATTTTTTTCTAACAATACTATACAGTAGGCTTGGTATCTAACATAATTTGTTGCCAAAATTTTTTCTGTTAGACACAAGTGTCTGTTAGACAGAGGTAACCTTTTAATGAAGCGTGAAGTCGAGCTGAATAGACAGGTAGAACGATTGTGCTCTCCGCCGAGATAATTTTCCCGGATTTTGATCCCTCTGTTCGTGTCGCAATTCAGCCACCGAAGCAACTGGGTCGACGTAACAGAACGCTCGAGGTCCGTTTCCAAATTCCTGATTTTTTTTCTATTCCTCTCTCTATTTTTTGTGGTTCCTTTCACGTTTTCTACACTTTCGATACCGAGGTTTCTTTTTGAATTGAGATCTTTTTTCGGGCATTCGAGTTTGACGCGAGCTCCCGCGAACTTCTAATTCTTAAACGCTATTTTTATCGAGTATTCATCGTTTTATCGTATCGTCTCGCTTTAATTACGCTCGTTGCGCTTAATCGATCGTTTTTACGCGGAAAATTCATTCGAGCTCAAGGGTCGCTGTTTCTTTGAGTTTGAGGACTTTAAGTGACGCGTGCATTTATAATAATATAAGTTTCGAATCGATGGTTGTGTGTATTGCGACTTCGGAGGTTTCGTGGCTCGGTGGTTTCGAAGGGTGTGCGATTCCATTCGTAGATGCGTGGATGAAAGGGTTCGGCTCGAAGGCGTTCTCGACGCGCCGAGTCACAACGTTCGAGGTTTCGATCGGGGTAAATCGAAGGACCGGAGAACTAAAAATTCGCTCAGGTATCTGGTACCAGGTATTTTAGAAAATTAATTTATAACTTTTTTGGTCAAGTCAGTTTATAATTTCTTGCGTATTATTTTTAACGTTGTTGTTAATTTTTACTCGTTTCGAAGGTCATTAATTATTAATTCCTTATTTTTTTATATTTCGTTGTAATTATATTTGCATTTACTCTCCAAATTAATAGTCATTATTAAAGGTCTTTTTTACCTATCGTCAGGGTTGAGCGATGGGGTTTTTTCTTTCCAAAAGAATTACCGTTTTTATTGAATATTTCCTTTCCCGGGGTAATTTGATGCATGCTGGTGATTCGCGATCCTGATTGTTATCGTTATCGGTAACACGTTCCATAATTTTTTGCAATTTTAAATTCAAATGTACATTCCTATAGACGCAGTATTGGGATTGTTGTTTTTAAAGATTAATTAAATGGAAAGCAGCATCGATGGCGTTCAGTAATGCATCATTTTCCCGGAGGAGGAAACTGTGATGATCCTCTTTATTTACTTGACATTTCTGTTGGACTCGAAGAGATTCTGTTGGAGACATGTCTGTTAGATACCGAGCACGATGTAGTTGCAAAACGGACATAGTATTCAACAAACGATGAATGATTGTACCAAACTAAAATTTGTCATAATCTGAAAATGAATGAACCTTCGAAATCTCAATCTAGGGAAGGGGGTACGATGTCATGAAAATATGTCACAAAATGAGGGGGGCGGGGGGGGAGGGAAGGAGACATCTCGTTTTTTCGAGGAACGAATTTCCATCAGCTTTCGAATCAAATGCACGGAAAATTTTTATACAATTCTTTTTTAATGGACGATGGTGATATTCTGGAGGATTATTATGACATTACCTATTTCTTTATACATAATCTTGTGAATTTTCGTGTTGCATTGACGTTTGAAAGCTACAAGAGAAATGGAAAATAGTACAAGAAAATATGGAAAGGCGGAAAAAGCGAGAATAGAGGAAAAGAGTATAGGTCCCGAGGACGCTCGCGAGAGGCGATAGTCATTAGAAGGTATTGTCGGGCAACGGGCGCTCTGGATGCCGGCTAACAGCAGGATTTCCCGCCCCGTAAACGCGGCTTCCGCTCGTGGGGCGGCTTTCGTTTCAGAAAAAGTGTAACAGGAGGAAAAGATTTTGCAACTCAAAGCCATTGTTTCCCATGGAATTCGTCGGACATTGAGAAAATTCGACTTTCGAAAATGTTCTTTTCTCAAATTCTCAGGGATTTTCTTAACTAGACAGAGTATTCTGGTTTAGAGTCATGGTTTTTATCAAGTATTTTAAGGAAGGATCATCGTCGTTCGTTTCGTTAGAGAAATTCATTTTCAGAATGTAGATTACATGACTTTCCAATTTTGTAGAGGTCGATTTCAATTTACGCTAGCTTCGTGTAAACAGTCGACACAAATGCCAGATTTGTACTTAGTTCACATAAACCTCATATAGACATTGTGTTAACAGTTTGCGTAAGCTTACAAAGTGTTTACGTAAACATGTCAACTAGGAAACATTTTTCGAGCATAACTCTAGATAGACTCGAAAATACAAATCTAAGCTCATGAACTGAATGAACTTCTCAATTAAAATACGCAGAAACTTACCTATTTTCGGACGATAATTGAGCCTTGAATGGAACCAAGCCAAAAATGCTTCCGATTGCGACCGTTTGCGGTTTTGTTATCCGAATTTTTGCGCGTTTTATCGAGTATCGGAATGTGGTTTGTTTCGTCGTTCCTGAATGTGAAATGCTTCAAAGCATCGAAACGTTCCCGACTTCGCGTATAAAAAACGTGTTTCGCAGCGGATTTTGCAGGTTTCATGATGAAAAATTGCGCGCTCTTTAATTGCCCGAGTTTTCGTTCGCGGTTTTAAGGTTGTTCTGCAGTGAGTCGCGAGTAAAGGGAATTTGATGAAACTTCGTCAAAATGTTACTTAAGGGTTTCCATGTAAGCTTGAAAAGTTTCAAGGTCTTCACAAGCCTGAGAGCCGAGAATTTGAAGTCGAAAGTTGCGCGAAAATACATGGGCCCTTATGGCGCTGACGAAAATATGTCCATGTTTCGTATAAAATAACATACTTCCTTTAAAAGGATTTTTTCGAAAAACTTTGTAAACTGTACTTAGAACGATGCTGAATAATTTAGTCACTTCAAAATGTGGTGTCACTATACTCAAAACCGAAATATTGAGGTCAAGAGTGACAAAAACACGGAATTCCGCCGTCGTACTCGCTAGTGCGTAAGAAACTTGGCAACGTCGCATTTGCGTCCGCACTACGACCCGAGTGAAAAAGAATGTCAGAAAATGATCAGAAAAACGTCAATTTTATGTTTTCAATTGTCAGCTGACAAACTGAAAACTGATGTCCTGGTATTTTCGGTAACGCTAAAATAAGTCTGCTTGATATTTCCTCGTGACCTCGATCTGATGCTATGCAAATTATATACACGTAACGTTCGATCGCGTATATTCTCGTTTTATATATAATATTATTTATTTTTTTCTTCCAAATAAGCAAAAAAAGACTCTTTTTCGATAAAAAATTTATTTTTATAATTTGTCAACAAGTGTACAGTATGTTCCATTAATGCCTTCACCTATAGATACATCGAAATATATCGATCGCCCGTAAGCGACAATGTAAAATCTGATATATATAGATATACCCAAGATACAATATCGATATATCAAAAGGTGAAGGTATTAATGGAACATACTGTACATAAAAAAAACGACATATGGCACAGAAAAACGACGGTATCTAATTTCACAGTTTACAGAATTTTTAGCAATTCGAAAATTATACAATTTACACAATATAATATAGTAGAATTCAGAGTATCGAAAATTCCAAGTCTTCAATTCTACGTTTAACTTCTTTTAATATACTGAAAAAAAGAAAATATTAACATCAACAATATCTGCGATCTGTAAAATTCTGTAGTCTAAAAAATTGCAAATCCCAAAAATATAGGTCAGAATCTTATAATTATTCAAAACTTCGAAAAAATTTTAAAACATTGAATGTTTGAAAATTCCAAAACTTGGAAAATTTTCAAAACTTTGTGGATATTTTATAAGATAAAAATTATTCCAAACTCAAGAATTTATTCCAAAACTCGCCAAAGTGTCCATTCCTCGTTTTCCGGATGTGGGATTTCCGAGCGACAGCGACACATTTTTTTCCCTGCATGCCCCATAGGCGATTGTATGAAGTCCATAATACTAAAAAAAATGAGCTTTTTCATTTTATTGATATAATTTGTCGTGTATTTACAAGAAATAATAACAACTCAACATAACCTTATTTCGAAAAAAATGAACTTTAACAACTCATCCGAAACTTTGAATAACTTTATAATGATTTTTAGGTACTATCTGTGGCTGATTTCATTTTCTGAGCCAATTTTTCATATCAAAAGCGCTTCAGTTTATAATTGATATTAACCTAGCCGCAGAGTAATTATATGACATTACAATTTCGTATTGAGTTACATTGAATTACATTATTGATCATATGACGAAAGTCATTTTCATGTCAGTTTCATATTGTTTGTGACCTGATCAAAAACTGACATCTATTGATGTTTGCTGACAAAATCTGACATTTTTTTTCACTCGGGGAAAGATGGGTGTGAAAGAGAATCAAAAGAATATAGGGCGGAACGTATGTTGGAAAAGGACCGAGTATCTGACGTTGCCGCGTTTCGTGACGAAATTGCAGGATTCTTTACTCTGCATATGTGAAGAATTTCGGCGGTCGCGACATAAACTTATATTTTTTTGATACATTTTGCTCGGTCAATGGATCAAATTCATATCTACAACTAAATGTAATAATTTTTTCAAGTAGTAAAATTTTCATTCTGCTTTGTTGGCACGCTGTTCAAACATTCCATGTTATAGCATAGGGATCAGGCGTACCACATTAATAAAACCAAACTTGCTGCAGAAGAATCTTAAAACGAGGGAGGCCGAAAATTAGAAACGAATTACAATAATTAAATTTATATTGCACGTCAAATATATTGATGCATTTCTTGTTGGTTTTTTAGTAAATTTCATTACTCCCACGATGTTACATTTATCGAAATTTTCCGTCTTTGTTTCGTATTTGGGAAAAGTTCTTTTATAGATCTGCAAATTTCGATACTTTACGAGATATCAAAAAATGGAGGATTCATCATCCATATCTTCCTTACATTCGAAAAAATAATCAAGAGTGTTATCAGTCAATGGAATTTTCACTTTCCTTATCAGAATTCATTCCCCGTTCTCGCAAAGTCCAAATGAAATCTTAATCTCGCACTTTATGAAACGTCATGTAATCCCAACATGTGTACACCAAAAATCGAGCCAACTTTATCCGACACGTTTCCGTGAAAAACTATAAAACACTCCGTCTTTGTGCCAGTGAAAAGGCAATAAAAAAATGTGGAGCGAAAAAGCTCGTTCAAAACAAGAGCAGAAAATGCAGAGAGCAAACCTTGGGAATTCACTCATCGACTTTCGCGCTTTTCGTGGTTTTAATTAAAGGAATCGTGATTTACAACTCTGCATCGCATTTATATTGCTTTATCTTACTTTTTCGCATTTACGAAAATGGAAGAAAATATTTTATTTTCTGCAGAGGAAATTGAAATCCTTTTTTCATCGATCCAACTGCCATGAGTGAAGAAGAATACATTCTTGTGGTCCTTGATTAAAAAAACAGTGAAAAAGCTTCTATATCAGCGCTTTATTACTTGGTAAAATTGTGAAATTGATTCGAAAGATCTTGAGAATACTTGGTTTCACATTTTTGTACTTTCTACGTAAGTCATACTAATCTGAGGTCTTATTATAAATCACGTTCGACTTACAGAAACTCCATTTTGAGGTTAAAATTCACCAGTCCCTCAGTTTTCGATTTTTTGTATGCAAAATTTGAAAGCTTTTCCCATTCAAAACTAAAGTTATACATTTTTCATGTCACATCCACATTCTTTCAAAATTTCCCAGCAAATTAACTTTACTTCCGTAAAAAAAAAAAAACAAACATCTAAAAAACGTAATTTTCCTAAAAATCCGGTGATATTCACTCCGCGGAAAACAATCATAATTCAAAGACACTCGACCTTGTAAATAGACCTCGCAAATACGGAAAAAAAATGCTCCGCGAAATAATGTTCCCATTCAAGTGGCTTCACATCGCCGAAAATATGCGGCGCGCATTTGCATGTGCAAGATTTCATCTCGGTGAAAGGGACTGCTTTTTTCCACGAGATAATTCAGCACTTTTTGGGGCTTTGATTAATTCGCGGCGGAATTATTGTTCTTGAGAAATGGCCGTCGGGATTTCCCGAATCTTTTCCGTGACCCCGGAAAATTGCGTCGCGCTACGAGGTTATGATAAGGGGACGAAAAATTGGGGGCTGAAAAATGTTCTCTCGAGGTCTTAGATGTTATATTGAACCTCGCAATTCGTTTTTGGTTTCATACTCATTAAGACTGTTATTTTTTCATCGAAATCACATCTATTTAATGTTGTCCATAAACTTAAAAAACAAATGCATTGCTCATTAGTTGTGGAAAAATTAATTTTTTTGTTTACAAAAAATTGTAGCATTTTTCGCTAACTTCGTATAAACATAAAAATTTTCACAAACATCCACGCGAACGAAATGAGATAAATTGAAAGGAATGTGATTTAACGGAAATGCAATTTTACTCCCGAGATATTTCCAGCATTCAACTCGTTCTATTTAACACTAACGCATGAAAATCGCGTCTTATCATTTTCACACGTACAAAAAGGAAACGAGAAACTCGATAAAATTTCATCACTAACCGATTCCCACCCGATCGGCAAATCCGCATCACCGAAAGTGATGAATTATCCATTTAAATCACCCGCGGTACGAAATCGCCAAATAGGCAATTGGAAAAGCCACCAACAAACGAATCAATCGATGAATAATTCGCCAAGCACGCGCGCTCGGAAGCCAATTAATCAATTAATCAATCCGTTCGAGTGTTAGCTCGAATTTTCGTTTTTCCCTTCCTCTCCGTGCGTCATAATTTATTTATCATCGCCGCTATAATTGATTTAAAACATAACTTAAGCAACTTTCCATGGAATACGCTATAAATTACGTTTCGTGATTCAATATATAACAACGTTGTTGAAGAGCGCGTATCGGATGTAATGGAAACGTAATTGTTTGCAATAATATCGTACAGCGCGAATGGCGAGGACCAATATGAGTCGACTATCGGAATCGCGGCGCGAAACACGCGGGTAATTAACGAAATAATCAAGCAAGTGGTCGGCCAGGTAAATCGAGCCGTAATCGCATTAAGATAGATTGTTCGATTTCAATTTTCATGTTGCTGTGACTGGGGTAATCGAGAAATTTGTTACACGGATTATTGTAACGATATTTGCTGTTTGGATAATGTACTTTGACGCGGAGCTTATCGGTGAAAATACTCTTCGATCTCTGTATTATTACGTCAACGATGAATCGAATTATAATGTAATGATATCGCCAAACAATGGAAATTTTCTCGGTATTCTCGAGCTCATCTCTTAATTTGATCCTTTTCTTGCCGCTCACATGAAAAATCACGGAAAAAAGGGTCAAAATAAGGAGCCATCGATCTCATGGCTGCAAAATTACTAGCTGAGATAACGAGTCGCATCAAAAAAGGAAAATATTTTTCCGTTTCGGTAGATTCTACACCCGATGAAGGTCACATCAATCAATTGACTGTCATTTTGAGGTACATGGAAGACATCGATCCTGTGGAACGTTTCTTGACTTTCATATCTAATTGTGCCCACAAAGGCACCGAGATCGGAGGAGCTCTTCTCGATTCTTTCCAGAAACAATCGATTGATATTAAAGATTGTCGCGATCAATCTTGTGACAATGCGCCGAATATGAGTGGCTAGTACAAAGGTATGCAAGCTGTTATTTTGTAGAAGAACCCCTTTGCGATATTCGTCTCTTGATCCGCTCACTGATTAAATTTGGTAGGAAAATCAGCTCCAATGCTTGTTTTGCTGCAGTTCTTTTTTTTAGTTTTGTAGAAGAACTTTTTGTTTTTTTTACTGCTTCGACGGCGCGGTAGGAAATATTGATCAAACATCTGTCGGCTTGCAATACTAAAAAACATTTTATACGCTCAAAAATTTGGTGATACTCGTTGGTCATGTCGTGAAGATGCTGTTAAAGCTCTTATTCACGGCTACAAATCCATTCGCAAAGCATTAATTTAAATTCGCGATGATGTAGAACAAAAAGATGTCGTCAAAAGTCAAGTTCGCGGTCTTTCCCAAAACATGCCTCAACTAGAAACAGCGATTTAGATAGATTTAATTCTACGAGTCAGATTTTACAAAGTTCTACAATGACTCTTTGTACAGCCGTGAATTCTTTGAAGTCTTTGAAAACTTTTGTAGATTCTGAAAGAGACGAGTTTGAATCATATGAAACTGCAGGCAAGGAGTTGTCTGAAGAACAAGAGTATGAAAGCTTGCGTGTTCGATCTGTGAGTGTCGATCTAGACCCCTAGGTTATGGAAAAACGCATGCTGTGCAACAATCACCAAAAGACAAATTTCGAACTAAATCTTTCCCTCCTCTCTTTGACCAACTCATCGTCTCGTTGAATGAACGAATTTTAGCGTAAGAAGTCGTTGATGAACGATTCGGTTTCTTGGCTGAAATGACCACAATGGAAACTTCTCAGTTGGAATTGAAGCCTGAACATTTGGTACGTTCTTATCCTGAAGATTTAGAGTCGAATTTAGCTAATGAATTAATTCACCTTGCCACTTCTGCAGAACAGTACGAAATGAAGGAGGGTGAATCAAATGAAAATTTTCTCTACCGGATAATTTTGCACAGTAATGTGCAATCTACTTTCTGCAATGCATAAGTAGCACTCCGCATGTATTTATCGATGATGGTGAAGAATTGCAGTGGGGAAAAATCTTTTTCGAAATTGAAGATAATTAAGAATAGATTGCGAACAACAATGAGTCAAGATCGCTTATCGAATCTGATGCTTCTCAGTTTGGAAAGCGACATACTCCGCCAAATGAATTTTAACGATATTGTGAACACTTTTGCGAATAAGAAATCGCGCAAAGCTTTTTTGACATAGAATTATGTGACAATTGTAAGTGGTCGAAACGATACACAAGAATGAACTTTTTAATATGTTGGGCGTAAACATGCGTCGTTTTAATCAAGTATATACTTGATTATATCTCGAAAAGTTTAAAAGGCCATCACCAGGGGCCTCCACCAAATGTTGGCCCCAGGGCCTCCGAGTTCTAAATGCAGCCCTGCTGGGAGTCAATGGGAATCGATGGAAATCGATGGGAAGTGATGATAATTGATCGACATTGATGGAGATCAATGGGAATCTGATAAGAATTGATGGAAATCGATATCAAAACCATTGGGAATGAATAGGAATTACTAGGAGTCAATGGAAATTGATCAGAGTCGATAGGAATGGATGGGAAGTGATGGTTGTCGATAGGAATTAATGGGAATTGATAAGAATTGATATGAATTGACGGAAATTGATATGAGTTGATGAAAATCTGTGGGAATCGATCATAATCAATGGAAATAGATGGGAATCACGGAATACCTTATGGATGCCCATTACTCTTCTCCAGACATTTTGCTTTCAATATTCCATAATTCTTGACCCGTTCCCCTCCACCTGAACCCATGCCACAGTTACGACCTTTCACACGCGACGCCATATAAGAACGCCGTGAATATTAATACACCCCGATATATTACATTAAACGTAAGGGAAAGATCGAGCACACGGTTAAAGTGATTAGGCCACGTCGGAAGCGACGCATAATAACCTTCACTCGATTTGCGCCCGACCTTAACTCGCAGACGCCCCAATTTGCCGGGGCGCGTAAGAGGCGACGGCAAGTGATTAGTAAGATGGCAAGTACTCGATTTACCGGGGATCGAGCGCCTTTCACGAAACGCCCCGAAGTCCTCGCGGTCTCATCAAGGCTCGCGATCTCCGAGAGTCCGGGCGCGGTTTTGCGATTTGTCCGGCCCCAACTTCGCCCGGCGTTTAACTTTAAATTGAAAGCGAGAGAGCTGGGGAACTTCGGGCGCCGAGTTTAATGGTCTTGGCATTGTATGCCGCATGCTTTGAGTTCCGTCGCGGTGAAAGTGGCTTTGTTTCGCGATAATCAGTCAATCAGCCGACGTGCTTGCGGCGATCGATGGGGTTTTTTTAGGGAGATGTGGAAATTTTTGTGCGTTCGATTCTAACCTTAAAAGTGGTATTCCAAATTTTCGGAATTTTTCAAATTGTTGCGCGTAACACATCCAACAAGTAAAAAAGGAGGCTCAGGTAAAATTGATGCTCGTAAAAAAAAACGACTTCTTCAGGTTAAGATCGGCACTTAAGAAACCGAAAAATTTTTATGGGTTTTCGGGGGCTTTCCGCGCAACTTGGAATCGAAATCTGGAAAACCTGGTTTTCTCGATTTTCTGGTGAACTTTCTGTTATCTCGTGATCGAGCTGAACCTTCAAAAAATGTAGATATGAAAAAAATGACGTCAGAGTTCCGAGGGGTACCAAATCGTGGTATGATCTCATGCAGGAATGTTTATACCGTACCAATATGTTCCTCTGTGGAGATAACTTGTGTACCCTGGGAGATTGCCGAGTAACCACATGGGATTTTCATGTTTCCCGTTTCTTGTTACAGGTGTTCGACAAACACAACCGCGGATACATCACGGCGTCCGATCTTCGAGCCGTATTGCAATGTTTAGGGGAGGATTTATCGGAGGAAGAAAGTAAGTTTTCCGAAATTTCTAACGTGATATCTGAAGTTTGGGAAATCAGTCTCCCGAGATAATATCGAATTATTGTAGTCTGTTTTCCTGTTTTTTGAGGGTCAGTTTCGAGATAGTAACAAAAATTTTGTGACTAAGAAAAAGGAGGCGAA
>JAPYZK010003720.1:0-32169 GCA_030522785.1 Platygaster equestris
AATTAATAGGAATTGTCAGAAATCCATATATAAAGTATAAAATACCCATTGATATTTGTAATAGCATGTATAGGAATTATTCGAAGAAATTATAATCGTGAAATGCAGGCGCGCGTAGCGCGCGCATCATGTCTAGTCTAATAAAATTGGGGGACACCACAGAATATTGAAACCTACCTCTTCCTCCTACCAAAAGGCGAGTTTTTTTAATTCGTTTCCCTCATTTCCGCTAATTTCACTGTAATTATCGCGTTAGACTGAATAAAAGATCTAATAGAGGAGAAAAATGACGAACAAAAGCAAACAAAAGGTGTTCTCCATTACCCGTGTCACGATGTTGGGGGTATTTTATTTGCAGCGTCCAATCGTCCGACTGACTATTGTGAATGGCGCGAAATCGTTGATCGTTTGTGTAAGTGTAGCGGCCGATTGTCAGTAAATGGATGTCTCTGTGACGCACCCACGACACTTCCAGAGTCATCTGTAACAGAAGTATTTCCGTTTTCCGACGATTCTTTGTAAAAAGCTACGTTTTATCCCCGTCACATTATCCACGGATATTCAGGAGAAAAAAAACTGCCCAATCATCTCTGTTGAGATACACTTAAGCATTCACAGGCTGATGAAAACAAGACGTGAAGGTTCATAGTGTGATCATTAGAACATGAATATTTAAAGTAAAATTTCTTAAGTCACTGAGTTGATGATAATGTAGTAACTACAGTCGCTCCCCTATTTTTGGACCAGCTAACGCTCGTAAAATCTAGCGCGGACTCGTAAAACTAGACTCGAGATCTCGAGCCCTTATTTATCACTGTCGGAGTTCAATGCGACTCAATGATAATTCTACCTCGATTCCTAAAAATTTCTTGACCCAGCCTTTTTAATACTCAGGGATCGAGCGAACATGAGGCTCGAGAGAAGCGCAACGAATCGGAGGTCCAAGTTTGGAGTGTTCAGAAATAAGGGTCGGACAGTATCAAGCTTTTGTAGACCTTAGGGGTCGACTTTGAACAGTTTTCAGAAAAAATTCGAAAGTCTCAGTCATTTTATTGTAGGGAAGGGTAACTACACAAATGCCCTTTTCTCTCTCACAAGAGCAGTCGGTTGGTTAGAGAGAGAGAGAGAGAGAGAGAGAGAGAGAGCAATAGTATCGCCCACCCCTGTTTGCTTGACAAAAATTGACTCAATCAAGTGTGCTACGTGGGTTTATGAAAAATTTTCAAAGTTTTTTCGAATTCTGATGACTTGTCGAATTTATCAACAAAGGTGGAAATTTTTGGAAATAATCATCAACTTTCAGACCATTTTTTTCATTCATTATTCAAGTCATCTAAAAATTCAGAAATAGGGAAATCGCTGTGATTTTTGTGTAGATTAAAACAGATTATTAATAATTCATCCCATATGAAGGACGTGAAAAGAAATTTCGTTCGGGAGGGGGGAGGGGGGGGGGCTAAAATGATTTTCACTCAAAATTAATTCAACAAATTTGAAAAGTAAAGTTTTATTGGAGAATTATAAAAATTTCCTAAATTCTCAGAATTTTTATAAGTGTTTTTGAAATCTCTAAAATTTTCAAAATCCTTTACACTTTAAAATTCATCAAAATAGTCGAAAATCTTGAAATATATCAAAAATGTTCCGACTAAACAAAAGTTTTTCGTAATTTTAGAAAATCGTATAAATTTGAAAATTTCAAGAATTCCGAAAACTGCCTTAATTCTCAAGATTTTCGAAACTTTACTGAATCTCTGAAATATCGAAAATGTTTTCAATTCTGAAAATTGTCAAAATACTGAAAACTTTCAAAATTCTCTAAATTGTTGAAGATCTTGAAATGTTACGAATTATCAAGTTTCTCGAAATGTGAAGAATTTGTAAATTTTCGTAATTTCAAGAATTATGTAGATATTGTGAATTTGAGAATTTTTGGAACATTTAAAAATCTCTGAAATGTACCCTAATTTTGACATTTTCGAACTTTTCAAAATTCCAATAACTTCAAAAATCCTCAAAATACTTCAAACTTTGAAAATTCTCAAAATTGTCAAAAATCTTGAAATGTTGAAACTATTCCAAATTATTACGTTTCCGAAATGTCAGAAATTCGTAAAATTCTCGCTATTTCAAGAATCATGAAAATATTCTGAATTTCCAGAATTTTCAAAACTTTTTTAAAACTCCGAAATTTTGAAAATTGTTGAAATTTTGAATATTTTCAAACCTCTAAAAATTTGTGAAATCCTCGAAATAACTCTGAAAAATCCCAATATTGTTAAAAATCTTGAAATGCTGAAAATGTTCAAAATTATCTAGTTTCTCGAAAACTTCGACACTTGTGAAAATCAGTATTGTTTGACTATTATTATTTTTTTTTTCAGAATATACTTTTCTGCAATGTGCTAGATTTTTCAAATTTTCCAGAATTTCAGAGGGGGCCTCAGCCCCCTCCCTTTAGGAAACATTAAAATCATTGATCATTTTTAAACATCAATCTAATCAATAGATGCTGTTCACTGCTCACTGAATTGCAACTGACGATTCAGCGCGAAGAATGTCAAAATGAACAATTTCGAGCCAAAAATGCCAGAATTAATTAAAGCAGGACCGTGGTGTTTACAAATGTACTACAATCGTACCAGGATAATTGGAACGAATTTTTTGCACATTAAACTGTTACGCCAGAGCTTGTTTGTCGAGGATTCATTTGGCATACTCCTGGAATTTTCATGTTATTAACATCAACTTCCTTAATTAAAAAAATTGTTAGCCATGGAAATTGATTCCATTTCTCATAACATTTCAGCTTCCATTTCTGTATGCACTCGACAGTTTGCAATTTTCTTTTCAAAAGAATGCAATTTCATTATCCAAGTCATAATAAATACGAAAAAATTCGAATAAAGCAGTTATTGTTTTCTACGCAAAAGAAGATGATCATGAAAAAATGGTACTAGGCACGGATTTTCTTGATTACTTTCTTTAACTTTTTTTCACATTTCCCAATGGAATAGAAATCATGTTATCCTTCACAGGAAGTGAATATTCGCTCGAATTTTCCCCGGAAATGCAGAGAAGTTTCATCAGGTACAGTATTTTGTATAATTAATGAAGGAACGAGGAGATCGCTTATTGACTGTGTTGAGAGCAAGTTGAAGTGTAGTTTTTAGCGAAAGAAATAAGTCATTATTATTGACGTGAAAATTGCGGACTAGATCGAAAAATGATGTTGAAAAAAAAAAACATCCAATGATTACTGAGTTGTTTTCAGAGGTTTCTATAATAATAATATTGAAAATGATGGCCCTTTTATTATTGCACATTTATGAATTTACTTTCAATTTACATGATTCAATGGACAAAATTTATTACAATTCGATAATTAATACGACTTAATTATTTTAGTGAGGACATGAATAACTTTGATTCCGTTTTCGATTCAGTTTTACATAATGTATAAATTCGCGGTGAGTATAAAAAGAAACCCGGAAATGTAAGATCTTCAATCTGGATTTGAACTTCCGTATTATTTAAATTGAAAAATTCCAACTCGCTTATTATTCAGAGTCAGAATCAGAGCATAAAAAAATATATGTTTCACGACTAAAAATTTCAATTTCGATGAACATTAAATGAAAAAGATTTAAAAACGAAAACCGCAAGATACGAATACATTATCATTATTATCTGAAACATTAAAAGCATGAAGTCTCGAAAAAAAAACTGTAATTTGAAAATTCCTTTCAATTAATGAATCGAGAACTCTGAAATTCGAAAATACGAAAATTCAAAAAGATAAATTCGTCGTCTTGCATCGTGTGGCAGAGAATCAAACTTACGTAATTCCGTTTCTTTCTTGGATTTGCTCCAAAAAATACATCAAAGTTCCGTAAGACCTAATTTTCAATAATCGATAAAGAAAAAGAGAATTCACTGATTAGCTGTATTGAAAATTGAACGTTAATATCATTATCAGCAGAAGCAATAATTTCTATTGAGTTATATCAATCCTTGGATTGGTACCATCTCTAGAAGACAGCAAAAAACACGAAAATTTTGTCGAAAATTCCAGAATTCCGGAGTATAACAGAAAAATAGAAGAAAGATTGATAGTCGTAATTCAAGTTAAAAATTTTCAAAATTTTTCTTAAATTGATGACTCGTAGACAAAAAAATCTTTTTCAAATTATTGTCATATTGAAATATTTGGACTATCGAAGTTTTTTCCTCTGTTTAAAGTTGAATTATTTCAAAATCAAAATAAATCGAAATAGTCCAAGGATTAGAATTATAATGCCTAAAATTGAATTATTTCCATTTTTACGAGAATATTCACGAAAGTATTCGAAAAATGAAGAAACGTGTATATTTTTTATAAATAAAATCGATCGCTCGAAAAAAAAAACCAATAATATTACCAAATATTCCAAACGCTAAAAAAATTCACGTAGAACCCTTTTTGAAATACCAGTGAAACCGAGAATATTTGACCTGAATACAAATCCAACAATGAGGAAAATTACGGAATTCTCCATTCGTCATCAATAAAGGAACTCGGGAAAATGACATTCAGAAATGACAGTTGCATAGAAAAAATTCCTGAAAGTGTGATTAAAATGCGGAAAAGCTATTCAAACCCAGAGATAAAATAAAACAAATTCCACTTCAGGGTGTTACCTTTCCCATTTTATTCGCGAGATCATAAATTGTCTGTGAGGAATTTTCTCGGGATTAATTCAAACATTAAAACGCTATGTATATTGTACCACATTCCAACTCATGCATAGCTAATCACGAAAATATTTATTCCGCAGACCTTTGTCAAGCATTTTATTGCTTCAGAAAACATGTAACTGCACTTTTCAATTTGGAGAGCAAGAGCGAAATGAATTCACAGTAAATGTTTACTTTGAAAAATACGTTTTTGTGCCCTTCGAGTATAACTTTTTCTGTATTCAAACTTTTCAGTACAATAAACCGAAATGACGAGAATAATACAAAGCGAAGAAATCGCGGATTTATATGAATTTTTCCCTCGTATTTTTCGAAAATTACCCAACTACCCCAGAATCAATACACTGAATTTGAAAAAAACGTGTGAATTTCAGTCCATCCCGAATTAATAATCCGCAGATTCGAGCGTTACTTTTTTTCATCCCCTTATCGAAACTGTTCATGACAACGAATCTATGAAACATGCTTTTTTCGTGAATTTCCAACTCATCAAGTATAATTTTATTGCATCCGAAAGTCAAGATTTGCTTGCCACCATCCAATTTGGGGTGACTATTTTCAGGGTTTGGAAGTAACGCGTTACTCTAAAACGTTACATTTTTAGATGTAACGATAACGTAACGCGTTACTTTAATGACAAAGGAGCGATAACGGTAACTAGTTACTTTCCAAGCGGAAACGAGTAACGAAATTTCCGTTACTTTCACGTTACTAATTCTTATTTATTGGAAATTTCAAACACTTTGAAAAATTAGAGAGTTTTTAAGAATATTGAAGTTCTGAAGTTCGAGAGTTTTGAAATTTGGGAATTTCGAGGAGTACTTGTCGATCGAAGTTTTGCAGAATCATAAAGTTCCAAAGTTTTGAAATTTTCAGACATATCGAAGATTTGGATTTACGGAATTTAGAAGTTTTTAGACATTTTGAAGAATTTTGGAGTTTTCAAATAAGAGAGTTTAGGAATTTTTCAAGTTTCGGATTTTTCGGGAGTTTTGAAGAGTTTCTAAGTTTGAATGCTTGAAAGTATCGGAATTTTGGAAGTTTCAGGATGTTTTGAAGTTTTTGGAATTTTCCATATTCTGAAGTTTTGAGACCGAAATTTTCAAAAGAATTTTGAAATTCCCGAGTTTTGTAATTTATAACTTTTGAAGAATTTTAAAGTTTTCTAGCTTCGCTATTTCGATGTTGTGACGAATTTGAAACAATTATTCGGGAGTTTCTACGAATTTTAAAGTAACTTTAGGATTTTCATATGTTCGAGACATTTTGATAGTTTTTAAGAATTTCGAACAACTTGGAACTGAAAGTTTTAGAGTTTTGAATTCTATAAATTTCGGAATCTTAAAGTTTTCGAGTTTCAAGTTTTTGAAGTTCTGATGAATTTGAACAAGATCGAAAGTTTCAAAGAATTTCATATTTTTGAAATTTCAGCATTTTTATAAGTTTCGGAGACTTTGAAAAATTTCGAATTTTTAAGGTTTTGGAGTTTCGAAATTTAGAAGTTTTGGAGAATTTCCAAGTTTTGAGATTCTGAGTTTCGGGGGAATTAAAAAGAATTTGGAAGCTATTAAGACTTCGAAAGTTGTTCCATTTTCAAACTTATACAAGTTTCAGGAATTTCAGAGAACTTCAAAGAATTTCGAAATGTTCAAATCTCGAGATTTAGAAAATAATTAAGCATTTTACAATTTTCAAGAGTTCTGGAGTTTTGAGGATAAAAAATTGTAGATTTTTCCAAGTTTTTGAACCCTTTGTTCCTAAAATTCTTGGGATATATGTATCGCAAATTCGCTTGAATTCGAAACAAACAGTTCGAGAAACAAAATCCATTGATAACGTTTTTTGTCCGTTGTTTTTCGACATCTGAAAGTTCAAATAAAGATGATATTTTTCTGAGAGAAGTAACGACAAAGTAACGAAACGTTACTTTTTACAGACAGTAACGGTAACGAGTAATTTTATTTTTCGGAGTAACGGTAACGTAACGAGTTGGATATTTTACCAAAGTAACGATAACGTAACGCGTTACAATTTTATAAGTAACTTTCCAAACCCTGACTATTTTACTCTGGCGGCGCGCGTTAACAAAAGTGTACAAAAGATTATCCGGCTTTAGATCTTTGTCCGAAACGAGCGTCGGAACTCCTAATCCAACATAATTCACTTTTTACGAGCGTTGATGCTTGCAAAAATATTAGCGAGACCAGCGTCTACATTAGCTCGACTTACGGTTTTGTTGCCTAAATTTTTGACCCGGCAATTGAGATACGTCGTTTTTCCTAGCAACGCGGTCACGTTACTGGATGCGCTTTTATCGAAGTATGGCCCGGACTGTGTGGTTTCCTCCAGCGAGTTTCGATAAACTTCAGGGATTTTCCCGACGCCATTTTGAAGGATGCCGTACACTGAAACAATGTTAACAAATGCAGGCGCTGGAGGATTATTTTCTTCATTATTTTGAGGGTAAATTCGGTACATAATCTTCCACTACTTTAGACGATTTACTTGGGAATCGGTTAATGCTTCGGAAAATCAAGCCGATACAGTTAATTTAAATTACATCGTTTTTTCGAATGATTTTTTTACATGGGAGGATTTAACTGAAGTTTTAAAATCAGCATTGATTTCTACAATAAAAATTGAAATATCATGTAATAATCATGTGCACGATAATTTCAGAAACATGACATTTTAAATGATTCAATCGAATTTGAAAACCAGCGATAAAATAACAGAACGTTACTTAATTAGCTGTCACGGAATAATTTACTTGATCGATCACTTCGAGCCAACCAGATACATCGTGTTAGAAATCATACCTCAGTTGCTTGAATTTCAGTACGTGTTGCTACATTTCAAGGTAAAATCTGACTCTTTTAAAAAGATTAAAAAACGTTTCCGCAAGTCGAACTATTGATGTCTGGCGTTCAAAGACCAAATTTAAACTCGAACTTTGATCATTTAGCTCTCAACATCAAATACTCAAAAGAGCACAGATCAATTTAGATTTTCAAAAGGCACCCTTCAGTTCCGTAAGCTTGAAATTCGAAACTGAAACAGAGAATATCTAATTCCAAAAGGGGTGCTGTTAATTGGGTCGAAGTGATCGATAAAGTAATTATTGAAATTTCTACGGAGCAGGAGCAAGGTTCAATTCCATAAAATCAGTGATTTGAATGTAACAAACTACTTTTTTACAGAAGTAACGGTAGTATAAAATTACTCATTGGCAAGAAATTTCACGAATGTCTTGATTCGTCTATAATATCTCGTGAAATACGGAAATAATACGGTATTTATGAAATAGTTTTCGGTAGATTTTTGTATTTTCTACACCGTATTCATAACATGAAAATACTGGAAAATTTTCTTCTTATGTGTATACAGAACTGATAGCGAAATTCTACCCGAAGTTGTATTTCGAAAATTAATACCGAAATCACTACTTTTTTACAGAAGTATCCGAAGTATAAAGTTACTCATTGGCAAGAAATTTCACGAATGTCTTGATTCGTCTATAATATCTCGTGAAATATGGAAATAATACGGTATTTATGAAATAGGTCTCGGTAGATTTTTGTATTTTCTACACCGTATTCATACCATGAAAATGCAGAAAAATTTTCTTCTTATGTGTACACAGAACTGATAGCGAAATTCTACCCAAAGTTTCATTTTGGAAATTTATACCGAAATCACGTATGCTACAGTTTGGGTACAAATTCCATACAGTTTTTGTTGTTTTTGTTGTAAGTTCAGTATATATTTTCCCAGCCAACTCTATTAATTGAAAATAGGGCCGGATTTACCTATAAGGGCGCCCTGGGCAAACTGAAAAAAATATAAAACAACATCCGGAGTTCTGGAAAGTTTTCGCTTTTTGATGGAAGTTTTGAAATTGTGAAGTCTTTCAACATTTTCGAAGTTCATTATTTTTTAATTACTGAACTCAAGAAAGTTTTAAATTTTTACAAATTTTGTAAATAAGTATTAAAATTTATAAATTTAGGGTGTTTTTGATATTTTAGTAAATTTTAAAGTTTCGTAGAATATAAGGAAGTTTTCTAGCTTTGGTAGTTTCGGAAATTTTGGAAGCTCCAAAATTTGTAGAATTTTTAAAGCAATTTGAAGTTTTCAAATTATGAAATTTCGAAATGTTCCAAATTGTAAAGGTTTAGAGCATCGGCAATTTTAGAAGTTTTAGAATTTTGAAGTCTCCAACCAAAAGTTTCCAGCTTGAAAAATTTCAACAAGATTTAAATGATGTCAAAGTTCTTGATTTTCGGAGTTCTCAAAAATTCCAAAGTAATTTGAAATCTGGGTAATTCAGAAGCTTGGAAAATGTAAAAACTTTCGGAATTCAGCGAGTTTTGACGTTTCAAAATTTGCATATTTCATTATTGAGAGTTATCACAGATACATGAAAATTTCGGAAAATTTCAAAGTTCCAAAGCTTCCAAGATTTTGAACTTTTATAATCTAGAAAATCGAAAAAATTTCGAAAATTTCAAAATTTTAAAAATTAAAAAAAAATTCATTAAGTTACACGAGTGTAAAGTTTCAGTGAGTTTCAAGTTTAGGAAATTTTGATATTTTAGAAATTTTTTGAGCATCCAAATGGTTGAAAACAAATTTTACTTGAATCTACTATTTTATTAGTCATATTTAAAGTAATTAGGACAATCACATTTTTTTGACTCAAAATCAGTCAAAAATTGACTAGTTGAATAAGCTTTTGACTACTGAAATAGTCATTTTTAGTAAAAATCAATTTCGATTATTTCCAGTAATCAAAAATGCTCGACTAATTGAATAATTCATTTTTTCCACCAGTAACCTTTTTTCCACTAAAAGAATTAGTCGAATTCGACTATGAATTCCAAACAAAACATCAGATCAAGTTCAGTTTTCGAACTTCTATCAAACGCAAAAAATTTAATGTAATAAAAAAAATACACAGTTCGAGACATTTCTTCAAAACGCTGCTCGAAACCGAACTTCCGATAGAAAAATGTCCCCTCCACAGCCTCGGATCGCTGCAACAGACGGTCTCATTTTTCATTCGAGCCGCGATTATTGAAATTCGCCCCGTAAATCGCGGGGACAAAATGTTTATTCGAAAACGTCGCATCCGGAAATGATTCCAGAACCTCCGGGGAGAGCCATTATGAAATTTTCTAACCCTCATTTAACAAATAGAATAGCAATATAGATGAATGAATGCCGATGCGTACCCGTCTGGAATTTCTATACGAGTCTCCCATCCTTGTTATTGGAGAATGCCTTTCATTCGAGTGCTTAAATTCCACTTATTTTTTCCATCGAATTACGTGACGCGAGTCGACAAACTACTTTTCCGCCCAAATTTTCCCCCACATACTCGCGGCTATTTTTCTCCTCGCGTTTTTACGATTCGGAACCAACCCGGATTTATTTTATTTTTTCTTCTCTCCCTTTTCCGCGGAATTTCGCATTCGCTGTTGTTTAAGGATTTGAATGCTCGATTAAACGCGTAACTTGAATGAGTTGGTAATTGAATTCGAGGGGCAGGGGGGGGGGAAGGCGAGGGGGTGGAAAAAGACAGCGCCGTTTCAAAAGTACGGGAGTTTGTTTGCGCCAGAATAGAAAAGCATTTCGACGCGCAAACTTGCTAAACCCTTTGAGTAATGAACGCGCGTTGTGGTGTAATTCTATACTTTTTCGCTCCCTTTTCTCGCTCGCGAGCTAATGAAAATTACGAACGTTTTTACGCTGTATCGCCGGCTGCTCGGCTCGACATTCATACTTTTTTAAAAAGCGATATGTTTTCGCGGCGAGGGAATTTTTCCGCGTTTGTGAAAGCTGAGTCGTTTCCATAATACACTCGAAAAGCGCGTAATCCGCGACCTCCATTTTTTCATCTTTTTTTCATATCCGAATAGTTCGCGACGGAAATTTGCGTTGCGAAGCGAACAGTGGCGTAGTTGAGGGGATGAAACCACCTCTGAAATATGTTCGATGTTAATAGAAAATGGGGGGTGGGGGAGGGGGGTAGTGATTTTTACTGAATAGTATATATATATAATAAAATAAGTATACAGTTTTCAAATTTCGGAAACTTCGAGATGCAAACATCGTAATATGATATATTTCGATGCCATACAAAGTTACTGTATCCAGATGCAATGCGATTCGAGTTACAACGAAGTTACTTGAAACCATCGATATGAATCGAAATTAATTTTCCATAATTTCCGGAAAGTGTGGCAGATGTCCAATATTATCTGAGTGGAAGTTCGAAGAATTCGTAGCATCAAAAAAAGGTTATGTTAAAATCCACGATCAATAAAAATAATTTCAAAATTCTAAAAAGTAAAAAATCACACAATATTTGAAAAATTTTCTATTATGATCGATTTGAGTAATCTAACTGAAAAATCTCAAAATTTCCCGAATACTTCTTCGAAGCCTCCCCAACAACTTTCTCGCTGGAAGTTTGCTCAACTCAAAATTTCATCGCACACTTTTCTTCGTTGAAGTTGAAAGTGAAATTTTTGACTGCTATTACTTTACCTAAATAGTTATTAACAATTCCATAATTTTTGCTATTCCAAGCATGGCTATCATAATCGCTGGCGTTTTTTGAGTTCGTACTTGGGAGTTCAAAATATTTCGAGCGTATTTTTTCGAAATACAGCGAGTTTATTGCAAAAAATCTAGCAAAAAATCTACTGATTCCGTACCACGACGAAAGTAGGATTTCAATTTTGTTGGTCGAAAACGACAGCTCGGACAAAAAAAAATATCTAGAAAAAAATACGTGGCAGGACTTTTGAAACGACGTGATATTTTTTGTTGGTCAATTCTTCGAGTTTTCGATTTTCATGGAAATTCACGTTCGCGTATCGCGTTATCTCTACCCCGACGTACTAGGCCGAACGCCTGAGTCGTTATTGCAGCCGCACCCTCAATTCTCGAAATCCTCCAAACTCTCAAAATTCCGAAAATCGTTTAAAATCTTGTAATGCTGAAAATGTTAAAAATTATTTCTCGAAAATTTTGACACTTATGAAAATCAGTAATTTCCAACTATTTTTTTCGAAATATACTTTTCGGCAATATGCTATATTTTTCAAATATTCTAGAATTTCGGAGGGGACTTCAGCTCCCTCAACCTCCCCCCCCCCGGCTACGTGCTTGTCTAGAAACGTGAAAATCTCACACAATTTTACAAATTCTCACAAGAATCAACGTTACCATGGTTTCAACTCACAAAATCCATGTCTCGGATTCAAAAATAAACTAGTGGAACAACGAATCGAATAATTATTTCCACTACGCTACTGGAAGCGAAATGTTGGAACCGGGAACACGCTAAAATTGCGTATACACGAGAGCATGGAAACGGATAGGTAGTCGCAAATCGATATATGCTTCAATCTTGGTCGCGATTTCATTGTTGATACGGAGCGCATTGTTTGAACAGTGACACGGATCCTGAGGCGACCAATGAAATCCCGAGCTGCCCGTGCCTTATCAAAGATTCTTCCTTATTCTACGAACCGAAAACGAACGTCGGCGTCGTAGTTACGTCGAGACGCTTCTTTGATAGCGCAAACAACGATAGTTGCCTTGATTTGCATACGACGCGACGAGCTTGAAAACCGAGAGACGTTTTAAAAGGTTTCGGGAACGAGGACGTTTAGAAGAGCGTTAATTTAATGGCTTCGGGAAAAGCTCCGGGCCCGGAAAAAATGGCCATTTCTTCATAGCTCGTTGCGATAGATCGTCGGTTAAAGAGAGTGCTCGAGATCGAGTCAGACAACTTTACAAGGTGTTTAACGATGAATTGTGAGGCGGATGCCTAGTTACGGCGCAAACATTGATATCTGGTTCGTGGGAGTCGAACTTTGATGAGTGTACGAAAATGTGCATTGTTTTATACATTGGTTGGACATTTTTTTAGGGTTAATTATTTTAGCTTCTAGACGTTTTGAAAATGTGACAAGAAGAAATAATTGTGGAAAATTTACACGATCTATCGCTCTTCTAGAATTATTTGTTTTTTTTTTACATTTTTTCGAAACTTTTCCAAATTCCTAAAATTTGCAAAATCCGCCAAATTATACATTATTCGTTTGGACGTTCAGAATTTTTCGATTTTCAATTTCGAATCAATTTCTGAGTTACACACTCAAAATTTTACACTTATTTACAAATAGTATTTAGGTTCTGTCGATTTTCGTTAGCGAAGAGAAAATTTCACAACATTCACGAAAATTGTTCATTAGTCTTGGAGATTTCAAGTCATTTATAGAATTCAACAAACTCCAGAAACTTTAGCTCTCCAAACTTGCTGTACTACATCGAATAATTTCGAGCATGGAGCCAAAAATAATGTTAAATTTCGGAAACTTTAGCATATCCTGAAGGAAGATCTTGAATTGTTCTGCAAAACGCAAAAAACTATAAGTAACGTGTACGTGTACTCGTATTTTAACAGCTCGATACTTCCAATCGGCGTTAAAAAAACTATTGAACGCACAGTGAAAAGCTTCAATTCACAAGAGTATTTTTCACTGAAAAATCAAGTGTACTGTAAGGGCATACGAGAATAACGAATGTCGAGTTACGGAACAATTTTTTTTTGTGATTGGTGACCCATATGAACGACCGTGTCTGGATATAGAATAGCCACTGTGTTTTATTTGTAGAAAAAAGAGCGATTATTTCTGTGCTTTAGCGTAATTTCAGGATTGTTGAAAAGAAGGAAATATTTTTTAAATCATCTATCAGTAATTTTCTTTGGCACAAACATTAATAAAACTTCAGATTTTCTACGATTTAAATGTAAAAAATCGTTCCTTTCGTGGGATTTGCAATAATCTTGCAAATAAATGTCGAAAGATTGAAGATTTTGCTTGAATCAATAACTTTTGAAGTATTTCATGATACCATCTCGATAAAATATGTACTCGTAATACACGTGTATGCATAAATTCGTAACTTTTTGAAATAACGAAGACCATAAAAAGTCCCCTGCAGTATTGAAAACGCGGAAAAACAATTCCATTCTTTCACTCACAATCTCCAATGACGGAAAACTCTGAATATTAAACAAATTTTTTACTCGGTAATAACAGTTCACGAAACGAACAGTAGCGATTCAAGCCACGAAAATAAATATTTGGAAAGTCATAAATTTTTTCATCGACTCATAAAATGCAGTGGTAGGTACGGAAATCAATTCTGGTAGAAATAGCCGGGCATAGTCAGACAAAAGATTTCATTTTATACACCGTAAAACAAAAGGTATGAAATGTTCACGTTGTTTGTGTAAATCATGTACATATGCACTATACAAATACGTTAATCAAATCTAATTTAGAATGTATCATTGAAGTGCTTTGAAAAATGGCTAGTCAACTGAAGCGAAATGTCGAGTTATTATACATATTTCAGAGAGACGAGAGATTGCAGGTTTTTGTGAGTCTGAAATTTTCATTTCTGGTAAATTCATTTTTTATGAATATTCCATGGGAAATTCCTTTCTTTTAAAATCGCAATTGACGATGTAGTCCGTTAATTTGGACTGTTCGTGAAACCTACAACTTCACGTCTAAATGGTTTTTCGACAGTGAAATAATAATCTCGTATTCTTTAATAAAGTACGACCGGAGTCAGAAATTTTCAAATATTTTCGATGAATGGCTAGTTCTAAAATTAAAAATCGGAAGATTGAGGATATTCAAAAATGCGGCAAATTTATGCAAAATATGAAACGAAGAATCAGATTATGAAAATTATAAATTACGAATTATGAACGAAAATTATAAATTATGAAAAACTGCCGGAAATTTCATGCGGATTTCTATAACACAGAATTGGTCAATCCATAAAACCGAAAATGTAGAAAATCTCTGATGCGATAAAAACATTTCATACGTTCCAACGATTTCCAATGGTCTTGAACGGATTTTTTTTCAGGAGAGTGCACAATTTCGGTAGAAAAAAAGAGTATTCAAATTTCTGCATTTAAAAGCACGAAGACGAAATAATTGCACGTTTCGTATTCGAATGAACTCGTCAATTCTCATAAAAAATTGATAAATCGTTACACTACTGAACAGCGAATATTATAATGTCCCTGAAATATGCGTATTTACTGAAAAAGCAATTTTTAATTTGCGGAATTTAATATCATAGGCGGCGTTGAGCAATAAATCTTCATTGTTTTTGGAAAAGAAACCATGCAGGGGATCTTCTTCTAATTCAAAATAACTTCTCAAGTTTTACGTTCGAAGTGATAAGATCTAGTCGATTCTACAGATTTTCTGAGCAATTAGAGGCACTTGCGATCCGATCCTGAAATTTCATCCCCTTCAGGAAAAACGTAGAATGCAAAGAAACTTAGAATAACCCGAACCAACGATACTGGAAAAGCTGATAGCACGGCGCATTTTTAAAAACAAAAAGCGTCCAAATTACGATTTTTCACAATTCGAAAAGTTAAACTGTACTAAAGTTTACAAAAGTTTGTCATGTTTAAATACATTTTGATATATTTGAATATTGAAATTTCCCTTCGATTTTCGATTGACTTAAAACCGAAACTGACTCGAGTAACCTTTATGAAATTTAATTCCAAAAGTAATAACAAATCGTCCATTTTTCTTTTCGAAAAAAATTAAACTTTAGAGAAACTTGATAATTTTTGACATTTTCAACATTTCAAGATTTTCAACAATTTTGGGAATTTGCAGAGTTTGGAGGATTCAGAGAATTTTACAAGTTTTTAGTAGGTTGAAAATTTTCAAAGTTTCGAAAATTTTGTTAATTCACAATATTTTTATAATTCTTGGAATAACGAAAATTTTACGAATTATCAACATTTCGAGAAAATTAATAATTTAAACTATTTCTAATATTTTCAGATTTCTAACGATTTTGAGAATTTTTGAAGTTTTCTGAGAATTTTGGAAGTTACTGGGATTTTGAAAATTCCAAGAATTTCGAAATTTTCGTAAATTTCAGAGATTTGTAAGTGCCGAAAATTACGGAAATTCACAATATTTTCGTAATTCTTGAAACAAAAAAATTGAGAAACACAAAAAAAACAAGAGAATTTCGGAAGTTTTTCGTACTTGAACAATTTTCAGAACGCCAAAAATTTTAGAAATTTCAGAGATTTAAAAAAGTTTTGAAAATATTGAGAATTGAAAGACTTTTCATCATTCTTTAAATTTCAAAAGTTTCACGAGTTTCCAAAATTTCGAAAAACTTTTGTTGAGTTGGAACATTTTTAACATATTTAAAGATTTTCGATTATTTCGATGGATTTCCAAGTTTAGAGGATTTTGAACATTTTCGAACTTTTTGGAATTTTCAACATTTCCAGAATTTCGAAAATTTTGAAAATTTCAGAGATTCGAAAAAGTTTCGGAAATTCTGGAAATTTACAATACTTTCATAATTATTGAAATTCCGAAAATCCAACGATTTTTTGAAACTTTGATAAACTTGATAATTCTAAACATTTCGAACATTCCAAGATTTTAAACGATTTCGCGAATTTCCAAAGTTTCAAGTATTTCGAGAATTACAAAAGTCTAGAGAATTTCGACAGTTCGAAGAATTCCAAAAATTCCAGAAATTTCAGAGATTTAAAAAAGTTATGAAAATCTTGAGAATTGAGAGACTTTTCATCAGTCTTGAAATTTTAAAAGTTTCACGAGTTTCCAAAATTTCGAAAAACTTTTGTTGAGTTGGAACATTTTCAACATATTTAAAGAATTGCGACTATTTTGACGGATTTTCAAGTTAAGAGGATTTTGAACATTTTCAAACTTTTTGGAATTTTCAACATTTCCAGAATTTCGAAAATTTTGAAAACTTCAGAGATTTGAAAAAGTTTCGGAAATTCTAGAAATTAACAATATTTTCATAATTATTGAAACTCCAAAAATTCAACGACTTTCTGAAACTTT
This sequence comes from Platygaster equestris, assembly GCA_030522785.1. Classification (NCBI taxonomy): domain Eukaryota; kingdom Metazoa; phylum Arthropoda; class Insecta; order Hymenoptera; family Platygastridae; genus Platygaster; species Platygaster equestris. The sequence continues at coordinate 16,704 of JAPYZK010003720.1, forward strand.
GATGAACTTGATAATAAAAATAATCTAAACATTCCGAACATTCCAAGATTTTAAATAATTTCGCGAATTTCCAAAGTTTTAAGTATTTCGAGAATTTCAAAAGTCTAGAGAATTTCGACAGTTCGAAGAATTCCAAAAACTTTAGAAATTTCAGACATTCTAAAAAGTTTCGAAAATTCTGTGAATTCAGGACATTTTCACAATTCTCTATTAAAACTCTACTTATGAAACTTGTTGGATTAATTTCGACTAAAAATCTCCTTAGCCCCCTCCGAGCGAAATTTCTGGCTACGTCCTTGCATATCACTATGAAAAATTTTCAGTTATCCATCACTTTACGGTCGACAGTTCCAAAAACGTCCAGAAATTTCGTTGATTAAACGCCGTTCATTTCAAACTTTTGTACGTATTCATAATCGAAGGAACTGAAAACGAGCCGGAAACTTACTCTTCGTCTTGAAAATCGGAATTTACGGAAGAGCACTGATAGTTATTCCAGAACTTCCCACTGTTGGCTTTTCGTGTAATGAATTTCTGAATATGCGAACACTCGGTTATAAAAGAATAAGCGCTGGAAAACAAGGAAAGCACGCTCCCTTTCATCTTTTCTCTCATTCTCTCAAGCGTTGAGATAGCTGTGGTTTCTCAAATAGAAATTAATTTCACGCAAACTTGATGATGAAAAATTCTCGAATGGTTCTCACGGCGGGTCGTTAACTTTTTTTTTTAATCTGTCGCATTTTTTAAATCCTTGTCACATGCTCCATATCCGTTTACTTTTCAATGTGTAAATGTGCACTCAAAATTTTCGAACATTTTCAATAAAACGTAATCCCTCCTAAATCCTTCAAAATTTCATTATTATTGATTAAAAAAAAAATGATCGCTGCTTCCTAGTATCTATTACTCAAGTCTTCCGTACTCAATTCAAATCTTACCCTCATTTTTTCTCAAGTCTTCGGTCATTTTTCAGGTTCTACACATGGTCGTCATATTAATATATATTTCATTCTCCAATTTGTGTACGAACTTTGCCCTTTTACTTTATGATTTAGATTCTCATCAATCATTCTTTTATACTACGCGAATATCCTGTTTTTTTTCTTTCCGTTATTCATCAATATTCCTACATTTCCGTTGAATATTCCGCTTTCCCTCTACTTCTGTCCGCCTTTTTTGTATTTGATGTTCGAAATCGTATTCGATCTTCCGTAGAATATTTAATTCGATGCTTTATGCAGATTTTCATCGTGCATGGGCTTTGAATTGAATGAATTCCTGCTACATGTTGTAAATCCGATGATGAAAATCATCGAGAAGTGATGACTTACGAGTACTCACTATTCGAAATTACAATTTTCAGCTGAAACTAATATTCACTATAAAATGCCGCTTTTTTACAACAACTACCTATCTTGAAAAAATGGAGAGTGATTGGAAGATTGATTCTCATCCCATCGAAAATCGATTTCATGCATTATTGAAAAATCAATTGCACAGTTCGGTAGTCAGGTAACTCTTCTCTATTTGATTACTCAAATTACTGTTCCAAAATCTATTCTTCCGAACGCAGTTCAAAATACAATAATTATCAGTCATACAATGCTTCAATCTACATTTGGCCATCGGTATATGATCGAGCAAAAAGACGATTCAACAAGATAAATGATAACGGTTTGCACATTTATCACAAAGAATTAATCTATTCGAATTTTAAACGAAAATGAGATAATTTAATGATAACAATGAAAACAGTACCAGTCGACCCAAGATAAAATGATTATGAATACACAGGAAATTTGTGAATTGATTCATTATATCGTGATACAAAATTCAGAGTGTCGCATGCACAGTTGAACCGAATGTTAGGCCATCATTAATGAGATCAGATAAACTGAAAAAAAGGCCAGAATAAAAAGGTGTACAGTGTTTCAAAAAGTAATTACAACGAAAATAATACTCCTGAAGTTTCTCGTATTTCATAACGTAAAAATAGACACCAACAGTTGATATTATTCATTACGTAAAGTTATATTCATATGAAAGCCGTGATTAATTTTCGAATACATTTGGCAGAGGAGTGCTGAAGACGGTAATTAGACATAATAAGCAAGTGACGTATATTCAAATGTTCCGAAAGTTGGACCGAAGTTATAATTACACTCGAACATTTCACTCGAAGTATAATCTTTGTACTTTAATTATATCTCGGGATATTTTCTTCTCGTGGTGAGTAACTGTGTCCGAATTATTTCAGTATTCGTATAATTCGATTTTTAAAAATGACAATTTTGAGCTGTTTTTAAGTCAGTGAATTCATCCTGCTCGAAAATTTCGAAATGATGACACGATTTTCAGAAATTTGAAATAACGACGAATTCATTGTTTTTCGAAATTCATCTTCTGTGAATCGAAATTGTTTAGGATATTGAATTTTTATTTTGGTCGAAATTGGCAATGAATATATATTTATATATATCCCCTAGGATTTTGTACATATCTGAAAAAATATGAAGTTTTGATTCCATGTTTCATTTTTCACCCAGTTGCGCTTTATTTTGCGGAAAATCAGTGAATAACGAGTGCAACGGAACTGCAACGGAATATCGTTGCACTGGCTTTGCCCGGGCAGCATCTATTACTGTTGATACTGGGATATTTCTATGTCTAAAAGAAGAACAGCATAATTTACAACGTTTTTCTGTGCTTTTTTCACCTTCAGAATTATGCACGTTCAAAAACTACACTTTTTTCATTAACATCGTCAAAAAACCAGCCAAGTTTCAAAAGTTCTCGAAATATTCAATTTTATTATTGGAAAGACTTTAGATATCTTATTATATTAAACATTTTCATTGAAGAAGGCTGAAGAAACATAATAATTACTAAAAAAATGAGGTCAACATTTTTCTAATACTCACTATGAGTAAGTTATTCCAGTTTATTCGTCACCAATTTTTTTCTTCATGAGAAACCAAAATGTAATACATTCAAATAATTGTGTGTGATGTTCGTGAAATTCCTTAACCAAAATTTTACAAATTTATGAAATCGAAAATCCTTGAAAATGTGAGGAATTTTAAAATGTTGAAAACATTCCAAGAACGAAAATTTCAAAATTTATAGGTCATTCAAAAATCGTAAAGGATCTGAAAACTACGAAAAATTACATTACTTTCAAAAATCATAAAAATTCTTAAAGGGTTCGAATTATTTTTACTTTCCGAATTTTAAGAATTACCAGAACTTTATATCCAAGAGTCTAAGAATGTTTAAAACTGACCAAAAATTCATAATTATCTTGATTTAAAATTTTGAAAATTTTAAGAATTTCAACTTTTCGATAAATCTTCTTTATTTTTTCTGAAAAACCGAGGTATGTAAGCAAATTTTCAAACACTACACTTTTTTCGGTTAAAAAACCTTTTTGTTGGCATGTAGAAGAATTATTGAAGATGTAACTCAATAAATTTTGTATTCAAAGTTTAGAGAATTCAAGAAAAATCTTCCAAAATGAACATTCTATATTCACTCTCGGAATTTCTAAATTCTGATTCATTTTCACTGTAATTAAAGTTCAACAATTCACTCCCACATCGAAGATTTTCGGTGTATTTACCACCACAAAATCTCACTATTTCAAATTCACAACATTAATAAACTTCCTATACAATTCAGAGGAAGAAGAAAAAAGTTTCCAAACCACTACTTTGTTCCAAGATAAAATACACCCCCATGAGTATTTGAAACACGGAAAAAAATCCTCCCAAATCCACTCCACAAAAGTAACACTGTGCAACACCGAAAAAATGAATTCGAATTTGATAACTGATATCAAAAGTATTGGTACTCATGAGACGATTCGCCAAGGGATTTTGTTATGTTAGCTCGATTAAGCGAGTTATCCACAATTAATGTTAATTTTGTTAAAATCGCCAATTTTAGCTATTTTTAGTTGTAACAAAACGAATTTTGGTTTTTTGAGTCGAGAAATTAATTCTTAGCATCATTTCATCCGAAAAATTGCAAATTGCAAAAATAAAAAAAGATCATTATCGTGATAAATGATCCTAGACCCTTTTCACAGCAGGTATTCTCTCCCACGGGCTAGACCTCAGTTTCTACATGTTTTCCGTGCGATGGTTCTCATTTTCTTCGACTCAAAAAACCAAAATTCGTTTTGTTACAACTAAAAAGAGCTAAAATTGGCGATTTTAACAAAATTAACATCAATTGTTAATAACTCGCTTAATCGAGTTGACCTAATAAAATCCCTCGGCGAATCGTCTCACGAGTACCAATACTTTCGATATCAGCTATAAAATTCGAATTCATATGTAATTCCAAAGTTGAATTTTGTCGCACAGTGTAATCAAAGTCCCATTCAAATACCCCATAGACGTCCAACATCCACAACTCCAGTTCTACCTAAATAACTAATAACTCAAACCCAGTGATTATCATTGATAACAATCGGCGCTCCAAACCTAATTAGTTAGTAATCGAGGCCCTGTCCGTTCAATGACCGGATAGCGCAATAAATTGTCGACGCGAAACACGTCAAACGCCCGTATACGACACTCTTATCGATTTCTTCTCGTGCACAGATAGGGCTCTCCAAACAATTCCTTGTTCGCGGAAATGAACGCGTTGTAACTCATCGAAATGCAAAAAAAGCACTGTTTACGATGACGCTTGCTAATTTATGCTCGATCCTGACATGTCGAACGAAATGCGCCTTGGATGTCGCGAACACATGCGTTCGCTGAAGCGCAATAACACGCGCGTCTCATCCCGTGTAATTTATTTCGACCGAGGACGGAACGAGAAAGAAGCTCGTCAAACAGCGCTCATTTGCCGTGACAATATTGAATAATTGACTGAGCAGCTAATTAATTCTGCGCAAAGTGACTGGAATAGTTCATAAGGCGAATCGAGACTACTCTCATTTAGTCGAAGGCGGAAATCAATGAAGCGAGAACTTTTGAAATAAAGAAGAAAAAAAAAGCTACTCACCATTGCTGATTGCAGTCAGTACGAGAATCTCCAAAAACCACGTCATTGAAATGGAGCCGAGCATTGTCACAGTGGCAGAGTCACATCACCTCGCTCGTAATTGCGATCTGCAACAAAAAGCGCGCAAATCGAGCCGATGATTTTTTTTTCTCGTTTTTTTGGTAGCTATAGCAAAACAGTCTTTGGAAAAGAATCGACATTGCTCTTTTGCTCCGAATCGGGAGTTTGGATGATTATTCTTATGCACGAGAGAATTTGTTCGACTTATTATGTGGATGCTGACAGTGGCGGATCTAGGATTCAATCCTGAAGGGGGGGGCTTTGGTTCCTCGACTATCTCTAGAGAAAAAAGTGATGAAACATCTGAAGCATGCCGCATGTATCGAATGGTAATCGATAATCAATCGCAATCGTGTAATAAGCTCACTTCCATGCGATGGTTTTGATGGTTCATGAGTTGCACGCGAGTTTCGAATTTTGATCACTGACAATAATTGTTGAAATTATTTTTGTCGATGATGGTAAATGTTGAAATCAATATTTTTGATTCCGGAATTGATTTTCATTAATGGAAATTGATAGAAATTGATGGAAATGAACAGTAGAAATTGATGGAAATGAACAGTAATTGGTTAGAATTCATAAGAATTCATGGGAATTGATACAAATTGATGGAAATAGATAGAAATATCCATAGTAATTGATAAGAATTCATGGTAATCGATGGAAATTGAATAAAACGATGAAAATGAATAAAAATCGATATAGTGATTGATGGGTATTCATAGAAATTCATAAAAGTTGATGGGAATTGTTATAAATTGATAGGAATTGATACAGAAATTATGGAAAAGAATAGAAATCTATAGTCATAATTGATGGGAATTTATAGAAATTCATATAATTGATGGGAATTTATAGAAATTCATAAAAATTGATGCGAATAAATTGGGATCGATTGTTATTAATAGGGATCAATGGGAGTTGATGAAAATTGATAGAAATGAACGGAAATTAATAGAAATTGATATGAATATTCATGACGATTTATGAAAATTGATGAGAATCGATGGGAATAGAATAATCGACGAGAATACATGGAAATCAATAGTAATTGATGGGAATTCATAGGAATCTATCAAAATTAATGGGAATTGATCAGAATTAATAGAAATTTATAGGAATGAGCTTGAATCAATAAGAATTCATGTTTATGTCAATTCATAGTAATCAAAATTGATTAGAATTCATAGGAATTCATGGAAATCAATGGGAATTGGTAGAAATCAATAAAAATTGATACGAATAAATGGAAACAATAGTATATAATTAATAAGAATTCATGGGAATCGATAGGAATTCATAAGAATAAATAGAATAAGAAATAATAGAATAAATTAATAGAAATTGATGGAAATGGATGGTTACATCGATAGTAGTTGATGTCTTAGAAATTTTGATTTTTTGGAGTTTGGGGGGAGGGGGGGGGGCTATAGCCCCCATCGCCCCCTACCCCCCTTGTATCCGCTACTGGATGCTGCATTTTTTTTAGTGGAACTTTGCATTCGTGCTTTGGTACTCGTGAATTGCACGTAGTTGAAGAGTTGAAAAAGGTCGTTATTTTTGGAGAGGGAGGTTCTTTTTTTGGAACAAAGGTCTTTTTTTAGAATTCTTGAAAGTATTTCTAGCAAAGTAGTCATGAAAATTTTTATATTTGAATTAGTACATTTCGCGAATTATTTTTTTCACTCTTTTTGTCCATGAGTGGGAATATATCTGTTCTTTTTTAAAAAAATCGGTCAATTTATACGTAAAAGTTGAAAAAAGCGTTTTTTAGAGAATTATGGAAAAAATATTGCTCTTCGTTGTTTGAATGTTGGAGTACACTCAAAAATTGAAATGTGTGGGAATTAGCCAAAAGATCGTGACTAATTAAAACAGAATAAATTTTCATGAAATTTCTATATTATGGACTCAAGCCTTGGCCATAGGAAAACCTCGAAAAATGCTGTGAAATGAAGTAATGTGAAAAAGCATTCATTTACATTTTACTGACCCTAAAAACGTTCGTTTAGCTGAAAAAGCGTCTCGTTTTTCAATTAATTTAATCTGCGTGGTTTCATCGTTTACATGCACATCGAAAGACGGATTTAATTTTTCTTTCTGCCAATAACTCTGCAGAATTATCCGGAATCAGATTTCACGGGTGCTTTATTTTTTGATGAAACTGATTGATAGACTACCATGAAATAGGAAAAGATGCTGGAATTTTTTTCAGGATTTTGAGAACAATTTTGGAATTTTTTTCGAGAATTTCCACAATTTCGTCCTCTAATTTCCAGGCCTTTTCCCCAAAATCTCTGCTACTGAAATACTTTTTATCAATTCTGAGGGCTTTATCGAAAATTTGGCAAAGAGTCAAAACGTTTTTATAGAATGAAAAATGACTGGGATTTCTTATAAGGATTTCAGATGATTCCTGAATCGTTTGAAATGATAAAAAATTTCTTGGTGAGTTCAATTAGATCCACTCCATAAATCTGAAAAACCACTATAACACTGATATCAAATTTTTATCTCGATTTTATATTTTAGTATCATCAAATAATTCGGAAATACCAAAACCATCAAAACCTAAAAGCTTCGCAAACAAAATATGTATTTCCCATAAATCGTCCGCAATTCAGATAATTATTTATTGGACCATATTTTATAAAATTTCCAACATTGACACGTTTTCATTTCCACTTGAAAATGTAACTGATGCCTGCAAAATTTTCCTGGAACTAAATAATTCGTTTAATACATCCAGTATATTGCCATAAACAAAAAAAATATATATGTATTAATAACGCCAATTTCGAATATTTTTTCCTACAGTTAACTCCTGTAACACAACTTTAATCGACTTTACGCACTCAAGTAAGAATTAATCAAACGAATGTATATGAAGTACAAACACGAAAACAATGGTCGAATTAATGAGTGAGCAAACCAAATAAAAACACGAACGAACGTAAATGTTTGTGAAATCGAATGCTCACAAATTTCAACGATGGTATGTAACCACTCTGAAATTCCATCGGATCAAAAAACGAACTTTCGGTTCATCATGCAGAACAAATGCACAGTCATTCGATTGAACTCATCAATGTCAGTTTCCCGAAATTCTCGAAAAAGTGTCCGTTTTTCAACTGTTTGGCGTACAAAAAGTGATCGATTTGTTTACTTGTGTGAAAAGAATATTTTCTGTAACCTCGTTGAAAAAAAGAGTCAAAATACATTCATTTCTCATTCGTGAAAAAATTGATTACTTTCTTTATATGCAAAACATTAAGAAAAACTACAATATATATTTTTTTTAATTACAGAAAAACAGTCGTCAACTTCACACTCATTCAAAATCGGTCGCTTTTGCAAACTTGTAGCATAATCAAGCACGTAGCCAAGGAGGGGGCTGAAGCCCCCTCCGGAATTCTGGAAAATTTGACAAATCTAGCACATTGCAGAAAAGTATACTTTGAAAAAAAAAAAAAAAAAAAAAAAGTGTAACAATACTGATTTTCACAAGTGACAAAGTTTTCGAGGAACTAGATAATTTTGAACATTTTCAGCATTTCAAGATTTTCAACAATTTTGGGAATTTTCAAAGTTTGGAGGATTTCGAGAATTTTACAAGTTCTTAGAAGTTTGAAAATTTTTAGAATTTCAACAATTTTGAAAACGTCGCAGTTTTAAAGAAGTTTTAAAAATTCTCGAAATGCATAATATTTTCATAATTCTTGAAATTACGAGAATTTTACGAATCTCTGATATTTCAAGAAACTTAACAATTTGGAATTTTTTTTCAACATTTCAAGATTTTTAACAGTTTTGAGAATTTTTAAAGTTTGAAGTATTTTGAGGATTTTGGAAGTTATTGGAATTTTGAAAAGTTCGAGAATTTCGAAATTTTCGTAAATTTCAGAGATCTGTAAAAGTTTCGAAAATTCTGAAAATTTGAAATATTTTTATAATTCTTCATATAACGAAAACGTATCGAATTTTTCACATTTCGAGAAATTTGATAATTTGGAAAATTTCGAGATTTTTGATAATATAGAGAATTTCGAAAGTTTTCAGTATTCTGACAATTTTCAGAATTCCAAAAATTTTCAGAGATTTCAGAGGTAGCAAAAAGTTTCGAAAATCTTGAGAATTAAGGCAGTTTTCATAATCCTCAAAATTTTGAAAAATTTTACAAGTTTCTAAAATTTCGGGAAACTTTAGTTAGAACATTTTTAATATATTTCAAGATTATCGACTATTTCGATGAATTTCAAAGTTTGAAGTATTTTTAACAATTTCAGAGATTTCGAACACTTATGAAAATTCTGAGAATTTCGGAAAATTTTATAATTCTCCATTAAAACTTTACTTTTCAAATTTGCTGAATTTATTTCGATTGAAAATCACCTTAGCACCCCCCGAACGAAATTTCTGGTTACGTCTCTGAGCATGATATACTATTCCGTTCAAACAGAAAAAAAGCACAGAAGTTCGATTGATCTCATCAGTGTGAATTAAGGCTATATTTTTCCACTGGAAAACGCAATAAATTGAATCATTTCGAAACCACTCTCGCAATTTCTAAGAGTACCGAATTCCACCGAAACACTCGTCTTGCGAAACTGATTTGAATGAAAAAAACCACCTTATTATACTCCCGCGTTCGCTTTAAAAAACTTCAATTAGACTAATGTAAAAATCCACTCCGAAAGTATCTCCACGGGCATTATCGTGGCTAAGGCTTTGGGTTTACTTTCCGGTAATATAATTACGCGCGTCCAAAGTAAAACGCGAACTATCAAAAGATGAGTCGCGGGCGATAATCGTCCGAGATTTCTTGGGGTAAAAGTTTCAGGTCCATTTGGGCCCGTTCAGGTCTGGAAACCGGACTGTTAGAGGCTGATCAATCTTTATCAGATCAGATTTGAACAACTTGAAGACACCTGATCAGGTCTTATCTGCTCTGATACATCTGATTACGGATGCGATGATTGGAGATTTCGAAGAAAAAAACCAAACACATGAATCCACGTAAAATATCTATGCTTTTGCAAAGTTTAAAATTCTGGAAATTTTTCCAAATAATGCTGTACTTTAAAAATTGTGTAAGATTTGAAAAGAAAGGAAAATTTGCAGAATTTGTATTGATGATTCCAAAATCTTCAAAATTATGCAAGCACTTAGGATAAATTTTTGAATTTCCACGATTTTCCAAAAAGTCTCAAATTTTAAGTCACATGCGAATTTTTTGCTTTTTTGCTGAAACTAAGGAATGCACAACATTTTTTTAAAAGCACATTTTTCCGAAATTTCATATATTTATACTCCAATAATGAACACAAATTTTCGAAATAATATCAAGACTTTCAGGTATAGTTTATGAAACATCTTAATTAATAAACTTTCTGAAGCTCTTCACAAGAGGAACATCCAGGAAAGTACGAATCGTAAGCGTGGGGCTCATTATTCAGTTTCAGAGTTTGAAGTGATTTCATGAGAATACTGCCTTCGTAATCAATATTATTCATTTCATGGAATAGTTCACATTTTTTGACTCCACTGGAGTCATTCTATGATTTGATAGAAATTTTAAAATGACTTGAAACTGAAAAAAAAGAGATCGAAAATTTTACTAAGAAAAGAATTTCATTAGGTTTTAGGATACAAATTCGAAATTACCCCCGAATTATAAAAATTCAGCAACAATGATTGAGTCTCCAAAATTTCCGTAACCCAGAAATTCAAATTTCAAAATTTTACCATTTCAAAATTTTCTAAGTCTGGAACATTTTAAATAGAGACAATTTTAAAATTCAAGAAGTTCCCTAATCCATTAATTTGAACTCAAGAATTTTAGAATCCAAATTCATGATTCGAATTATTCAAAAGATTTAAAAATTTCACTATTTCGATCCTGAATACTTGCATTTTGGTCTTTGAATTACATGTGAAAAATATAATGACTTCCGATCGCAAATAATTTTTTTTTTTCAGACAAATCTGAATTTCCAAACTTGTACAGAATTCAGCCCTAAAACTTGCATACAGGTACATTTTTAAACCTTTACACGTCCGACCACACCTGATGACTTAGAACACGATAATTTTCAGACATTTTGACGGTTCGAAAGTTTTCACCCACTTCGTGGAAAGCCAAAAAAAAAAAAAAAAAAAAAATGACGTCGAAGGGCCCGAAGGTTTTATTGAGATTTTCGAGCTCGCGTCGACGGGCAAATTGGGGCTAATGTTCTTCCCCGCGAAATCCTCTCCGGGACGGTATTAAGTCTTCCATTAGCCGCCTCCCCCTTCCTATCCGCGATGCACTTTTAATGCGGTTCTTTAGGTGTCAGAAATCTCAAAGACAAAATAGCTGCGAGCTAAAATCCAAAGCGACTAAATTTCGCACACCGATGAAAATGCACGGATGCTCGGCAACGAAATTTGTCCTCCATTTTCGCGGCGACGAGCATTGCTTTTCACTTGTTTTCCCCCGCGTATTTCGTCCGATAAAATTTTACGCTGTTTACTGGATTACGTGCTATACGCGCCATTCTGGAATATCAATTATCGCGCATTCGGAATACATCCTGTTTTTGTCCATGCTTTTTTATGAAAACCGTTCGCAATCTTGGGCTGAACGCATTTGAATATTGCATGAGGTTTTTCCCGAATATCGATGGTATTTATTATTGAATCTGAGCGCGAATTTTTATCCGACGTCGGTTTTGTTTCGCTCGTTTTCGAAAAAAACGAGATTATATTCGTATCGTAAAATTTTTGCATTTAAAATTCGAAATCTGACATCGAAAAATAAAGATGTCCTAAATATTCGGAATTTCATATCACCTACAGTTGAATTCTTGAAATGATGAACTTTTCGATCCACATTTTAAAATTCACAAGTTCTTTAAATTTGAAAATTCGAAATTTCGAATGTTTCGTTGACATCAATTAAAAATCCGAGACATAGCAGTATAGAATCAATTTTTGAAAAATTCATTTTTCGAAATTTGATAATATAATAATTTCTCAATTTAATGTTCGTCGATCATGTCTAGAAATTTCATGAACATTTTCCAGTGCGTTTTTTTGTTCCGAAAATTAATTCAGTCCATATTTACAGTTAATTTCCATCATTTTTATCTAAAATATGTTATTCATTCCCCTCCCCCTCCCCCTCTCCCCTAAACTATAAACCAATGCCTACGCCTCAGGTTGTGAAATTCACGATGGAATAATCAATTTCATCAACCCCAAAGGGCAATTGTGTAGATACTCGACGAAATTCTCCACGTTTAAAAAAAGCGATTTTGGTCTTCACAACCGTATTTTCAACTTGGCCGCACAAATACACGAATGTATGTAATTAATTCATAAATCCGAAACATAGCGTACCTTCGAAAATTACGAAATGACCGAATGAAGCGGATTGATAATGAAGCGGATTGCTGGTATGGCGAGTAATTGAATTGTCCGCTAAGAGTTTATTTACATGGAAATTATTTAATTTGTTTACTAATTACGTAAGTGGAATCCATTATGAATGAATCAGTTGGAATAATATTGTACTTGTTGATTTATCAAAGGTGAATTTCGGTACAAAACGTTTGCGCTGAATAAACTAATTTCCTCAAATATTAAGTTACAAAGATGCATGGACAGCTAACATGAAATTCAAGATTTTAGTGATAGTGGTTTTTTCATGTCTAATAAATGAAGATTTGAAGTGAAGATTCATACTTTTCCCAACTCTCAAAAAAACGGTTCGAACTTTAAAATATGCTGTTTATAAGCTTGCTTAGGATTATGGATGCTGTAAAAGTTCAATAAGATATGATCAGATATTTACAACCGTTCGATGTGATACATGGCGGAAAATTTTTAAGAATAAATCATATCCTCGCGATTCGCGATGGAAAAATTCACTTTAAAGAATATTTGACACTTCGTACCAGGCCTGTGAAGTTGGCACCCATAAGTGCAAATTTTTGGCCGAAAAAAAGTGATTTTTTAGTCCGAGGTTAGTCCATGTTTGTCCAACAATTTTTTTTGTTTATCCACTTTTTGCAAAAAAGTTATTCAAAAATCAAAAAAGTAACTAGATTTGTCGCCAAAAGTGAAAAATGCTTGAATCGGGCGACTAATTTCACCAATCGTTTGTCCAAGGTTAGTCCACGTTTGTCCAACTTTTTTTTAGTTTGTCCACCGTGCAGGACCTTGTAAATAAACAATTGAACAATAAACAAAACAAGCAACGCACTCCTGCGGATTGGATAGGTCCGTTTGTTTGTCCAAGGCGAGTATTCGTTTGTCCAGGTCTCAATCAGTTTGTTTCGCCGTTTTTTTTTGACACTTTTAATTGTTGGACAAACGAGTATACGCGTTACAGACCGAATAACGTGTCGCTGACATGTACAATTGTTAATTTGTTTGTTGGTAACTAGAAACAATTGAAAATAATAATAAAAAACGAGTGGACAAATGCATACGCGCCTTGAACAAACGAGTATAAGCGTCACAGACCGAAAAACATATACTGATATTTCCAATTGTTTATAAGTTTGTTCATCACTGTTGACAATTAAAAGTGTCCAAAAAATGGCTAAACAAACTGATTGAGACCTGGACAAACGAGTACTCGCCTTGGACAAACAAACGGACGTTTCTAATCCGCAGGAGTGCATTGCTTGTTTTTTTATTGTTCAATTGTTTATTTACAAGGTCCTGCAGGGTGGACAAACGAAAAAAAAGGTTGCACAAACATGGACTAACCTTGGACAAACGAATGGTGAAGTTAGTTGCCCGATTCAAGCATTTTTTTTTTATTGCTGACAAATCTAGTGACTTTTTTGATTTTTGAATAACTTTTTTGCAAAAAGTGGACAAACAAAAAGAATTGTTGGACAAACATCGACTAACCTTGGACTAACAAATCACTTCTTTCCGGCGAAAAATTCGCACTTAGGGGTGCCAACTTTACGCACTTCTTCGTACCGTAGGTTATTTTTTATCGTATATTTTTCAATATTTAGTGAACTATCTGTTTCCAATATTTATTATGACAAAAATAACTACGATTTTTCTGAAAACAACATTTGGTACTTGTATACTTTTGTTCTGAGTTTTATATCAGTCGAACATTTTCCGACGTAATTGCAGTATTTGAGTATTTCAGTATTTCAGTAATTTCACTTTACTAATTCATTGTCAGGTGTTGCTATTTATACAACAAACAATCAATTAGAAAGTGATTGAATGTTCTATTCATACCAAAACCACACCATAATTACTTCCAAATATTATTATACCGAAAGTTCATCGTATCTATACTGTCTGAATAGCACGCAATCTATAATAATAACCGCGCAGTTCGCGACATCAACATTAACAACATTGGATCATTTTATTTCGCTCGGTTTCTAATTATTCATTCCAAAAACTTGCAACGACAAAGCCACTCGACGTCAGAATTTCAACTTGAATGACGAAAATAATCCCGCATAAACAACCAAAAATAATTTCCATTGAAGAATTTTTTGAAAAAATCGAAATTTAATTACTTTTTCTCGAACCCTTGCTGCACGAGAAATACAAAAAAAAAAATAACTTTTCCCATCTTATCCAAAAATCTCATCTAGGGTACGCTCCGAAACACACGACATAAAAATTACCGATAAATTTAAAAACTTGAACCCACTTTCAAACGAGATCGCCGGTTTGGTACGCTTTTAATCCACTGGAAGATAATCGGAAAAACGGGCAAATTTCCGGGCTCGAGGAAAATTACGGAATTACGCAGATTCCTTGGGATAAAAATGTACAAAAAACTTGTTGCATTTATATAACGCCCCGAAATGAAAGGGATTGAATGCGCTACTCGGTGAACTTTATTCACGGCTTTTCCACAGGCATTTCCCAACTTTTCTTTTCAAAGCCCCCGGAACGTTACGTTTTTTTCTTCCCCCTTATTCTTTTCGCTCGCGAATCTTTTTGTACACCCGAGGAAAAGTGACCGACCTCAGAAGTCGAGGTAAACGCCGTTCCATCAAGACGTCGGAAATACATGGATTTTATGTACTCTCTCTCTTTCGCGGCATGACAAAAGTGCGAGAAATCTCGTTCCTCCAAATCGAGTTTCCTTTTTCCATCCCGGGATTCGCCGACTCGGCTATTTTTTTTCCGCTCTCTCCTTTCGCCCCCGGAAAACAAATCCAGAATAATTTTTACAAGATTTTTCCCCCGAGCCGGGGCAATCAAATTAAACGCTCCTCGAGCTCTCCTACAATCTTCCCCGCATAATACGTTGATTTACTTTTCCCCCGGATCGATGCGAAAACGTTTTTCGATAACCCCCCCCCCCCCCCCCCCCCCCCCCCCCCCCGCCCCCCCCCCCCACCCCCCC
>JAPYZK010003721.1:0-11431 GCA_030522785.1 Platygaster equestris
GCAGTGCGGCGGGCAGGTGTGTGGGGTGGTGGGGGGGGTGGGGGGGGGCGGTGGGGGGGTTCACTCTGGTTCACTCGTATTAGGGTCTCCAATTTGGGGAAGGTACATTAGTACGAGTGTTTAGTGTGTAGAGGCGCTGATCACAGTCCAAGACCATTAGGGTGCTCGAGAAACGACACAACGTTCTGGTACGCTCGTTGACAACGAAACCAAAACCAACCAAAACAAGGAGTAATTGTTTCTGTTTCAAAGTTATTGAAATATTTAGAGATTTGTGAGAATTTGGAAGTATCCCAAGTTGAAAAAAATTCATTTCGTGATTCTTAGATATCAAAAAATTTTTTTCAAGTCCACAATTTCCCAAAATATTCGGAATTTGCAAAAAAGTTTTGGAAATTTCACAAAATTTAGAAATTATTAAATTCTCGTGCGTGAATTTCAGGAAGTTCGGGTTTTAAAATTTTCGAAATTTTTCACAGTTTTTTAGTTCCTCTAATTTTTTAAAATCGGAAAACTCGGAAAATTCGAAAGCATAAAAATCTGGTATTCTCAAAATTTTCGAGGATTTGAAGAATTTCAGGGGATTTGAAAATTTCTGAAAATTTTGGATTTTCCTAAAATTTTAATATTTCCGAAAAAATTCGGAATTTTTGTTTTCGACATTTCCGATAATTTTGGAGATTTCACGAATTTATAAATTATGAAGAATGATGAAATTTTCGGAAAGTTTGAATCGATTCAAGAATAAAATTGATTTCCATCAATTATTATTTATTCCTCTCAATTACTCTCAATTTTAATTTTTATTCAATCCCAGACCGTACGTGGTAATTTCGCATCACCGATGTCAATCGATGTGGAGACACCTCTAGGTATTTAAATTTAGTACGGGTGTTTGGTGTGTAGAGGCGCTAGTGCACTGCAAAAAAAATCCTCTTACGTCACGTCTTTAACATGGGAGACGGGTGCGAACCCCCCCCCCCTGACTCCAGTGTTCTTCAGCGTAACGCAGCGTAACGTAAATGTGTCAATGTAAACAATGCGTTAATTCACAAGCCCCAAAAAACAAAATCACGTAGGCGGGCATATTATAGTAATTGTAGTGTCGTCATTTATTAATTGAATTATCGATACTTGACACTTTTCAGCGTCTTATCTTATCATGGCCAGTTGTACATATAAGGGCCATTAATTAACAGATGGTTGTGAAGTTTCGGTTCTGGTTCTGACTCAGAGTGCTTGTTTACAAAATGAGGTACGTGCAGTGTAAATACATATTGAACGTTTGGGTTTTATTTGTTTACATTCTGCGCAATCACTTATAATGAAATTGAGTGTATATAAAGCAGCGAAAAATTGAATTTGAATTTTCGGTCGAAATAAAAAAAGTTGAGATTTTTCCTCGAAGGAGTTTGGTGCTTTTTCACGGCAACGGATTTCGTTATCTCGAGAGTTACATCATTTTTAACCTTGAACCTGATGATTGTTTTACGTCATGAGAAAATTATTGTTGGATCCTTGTGTATTATTGTTGGATTTCGTAGGTTTCGGGCTTTTTCTGTGACCTAGTTGTGTTTTATGGTTCTTTTTTTAGTTTGCGTGGTTGAGGATGAAATGTTTTTTTCTTCGTTCGTTTGTTTTTCAGTTGTTGGTTTTAATTTCGAAAAAGGGACAGGATGCCGCAGACGACGACCATTGAAACTATCACTGTCACGAGACCACTGAAGGTAAGACATAATGTTGTATTGTAACAATTTTCAAGTTGTTTATTTCCAATTTGAAATGTTTTTCTTGTGCAAGTAAATATTGTCTTTCAAAATTTTTTATCCTAGTATCAACATTTGTAATTATTCCGAAATCGCCAGTTTCAAAATTATAAAAATTCCTAGTTTCTAGATGTTTATGCGTTATTCCTGAATTTACAAAGTTGGCTATTTTTCATTCCAAATTGCATTGTTATAAAGCTGAATTTTTTTCCTATTTTTTGCATCAAATTTTGATGTTGACGAGAGTATTTATCAATTTGCAGCTTAAACACAGTGTGTTGGAATCTCAGATCAGATAGAGAGTTAGTAGGTTTTAATGCAAAACTTTCTATTTTCAAATATTTCATCAAGATCATTTCGAGTTGCTCTGAATTGCTAAGATATTCAATTTTTGAACTTTCAACCGCTTTCAAGGTTTCTTATATTTTAACATTGAGATTTCATTGTGTGCGCGCGTGTTAGATTTGTCTATAATCTTGTTACAATTGATGCATTCAAATGTTGAAGTACATGTGAATATTTCAAGATCTCTAATCGAAACCAGCCATTTATTTTGTCAAACTAAAAATTCTATTGAAATTCGAGTTACTGCGTTCAAATGCAAAGTTTTCAAAATTTCAAATGCGCCTCAATTTCGATCCAAATCGTATTATTATCGTGCTCAATTTTTTTCGTAATTTTATGCCCGATAATAATTCGATATCGAACATTGTAAAACTGAAAATATGAATGTTCAAGGTTTTGAATGAACTAACGGATTGAAAATTTCCCCATTCTGTAAAATATTTCTGAATTTTAAAAATAAAAGGTGTGTATTTTCGATGCGAAATTTTATCGGTGCCAAGTTAAAATTTTCTTCCGAACCGCTCAATTTTCGATACTCTGGTATTTGGATTAATCATAATATGTGTTCATATAATAATTTTAAAGGCAGTACAATTTGGTAGTCTTTTTCCCAAATTTTTGAAAATTACACGCAAGAAAAGGAAAAATAAGACGAGTATCACACACCTATCCCTTCCCTAAATTGACCGTCTCGCTCTTGAAATGGTGAAAAAGCCATAATAAGGTGAAAAATGAAAAGAAAAAAGAAAAAAAAAAAACAGCCCCCGGAAAAAGGTCTACACCCTCGCATGCGTGAAGGGATCTCCCAAGCTGTTATATAGCTGCGTGCGACAGTCACCGAAACATGGCCGCTGATGCGCTAGTCGCTCCGCGCCCCGCGATTTTGCTCACTTTTTAATTTAATTTTCCCGGAAAATCCCGTGAAAAACTTGCAAAACTCGCCCGAAAATTCTTCTGTTGTTGGCACGAACATTTTATTTCGACGTGCGAAAAATTTTGCTCCAGCGAGTGTCGAAATAAACGCGCGACGAAATAAAATTGATACCATCATTTACAATTTGGCGAAAACTCGTGAATATTGCTAACTCTCGCGGGGACGACTCTTGGAAGGAGGTGTTGGTATTTTTGGTTTTTTTGTTTTTCCAAAATATTGGTTTATTAAAAATGATAATGTACACTGTGGCGGAGGAGCGAGTCGGCGGGACCGAGATAGCCCAGGTAAAATTATTGCATTGCGCGGCGGCGCGCGCTCAATATCATAGGCATTACATTACATTGCGGAGTCGCGCCGGGCTTTTGTTTTCCTTTTATTGTACCCAATTGTACGCCTCCTCGTCGTTTATAGTCGTTACACTTTGTTGCTGCACTTTGTTGCTGTACTTTCGCGCAAACTGCAGGGCTGCCCGAATCGGGGCTATAATGACACGCGCGCTGTCTAATGAGGAAAACTGTTTGTTCTCTATAAATGCGCGGGGTGCTCCGTATTATACGTATTATATTGATGGGCTGCTTGTTATGAGTTGAGCAAAGACGGGCATGATTTTTTCTTCAATGGGCTGATACAACGGAGGATAGTCTTTGAATTGATGATTTAAGTTTGATTTAACATTAGATATACATAATAATATTATAATATGCATGGGACACAAGAATTTTATGTATACATGTTATTTGATACATGTTTTTCGCAGATCATCGCTCTGATATGTGGCGCAATAGTGATGTTATTAATTTCGATGGGCCTTTGGTCCCCAGATTGGTTGATGGCAGCTGGCTGGCGTCAAGGTTTATTCCAGGTATACTTGATAATCTTTTTCTTTTCACTTTTCACCTCATTTCATTTCCTCATTTCATATTCAATATTCAATAATAATATAATATTATAGTATAGTGTATGAATGTAATAAACGAAGTTTTTCTATATTATTATAATCAACACAATACTTGTACTTCCAGCACTGCATAGCAGAAAATGCAATGACTCCTTTGCCATTCAACATTTCAAAATCAACGGGCTGTTTTGAAGCACGCGACGCTGGTAAATAATATTACAATCCACCCGCAACCATAGTAGTACCGTACAAGTTGTTAATTTTTTTAACATATTCTCTTCGAAATACCCGACAGATGTCAAATTTCGTCCATTTATTAATTCTCATTTCGAAGTTAATAAAATGATGAATTTTTCCCAGCATAATGTCGAATATTTTGCATATATAATGTCCATTATATTGTATATATGATAGTTTTTTGTGCGACACTGCACTAAATAAAATGGAAAGCTTTCAAATAAATAAGTACTTTTAAAACAGTTTGCTAAAAATGGTCAAGTTTGCTTCAAAAATTGCACAAAAATTTTTATGTATAATAAAGTTTTTTGCAAATGGAATGTGAGCCTTTGTGAAAACACGATTTCTTGTCGCACAACGTTAGTAATGTTTCCTTTTGAGAACACGTATACGATAGTTTGAAGTTATTCCATGACTTAGTGAGTCATTTACAATGACTGTTAATTGTTTCACGCGTCGACTACGTCTTTTGTACGCTTTTCATTGCAAGTAGTTTATAAACTCCTGAATTTTCAGTAATCCACAATATTTCACATTGAATCAAGTTTTTCTTTGAAGCAAAAAAACCTTTAGCGCAACAATGTAAAAAATACAGATTTTCGTATTTTTGTTTCTAAGCCAAGTTAAATTTACAAATTTTGTCATCAGCGTACATAAAAATCACCGCCGCATTGTGCATTTTGTGCCTTTTAATCGACATCGTAGCGACGGTCTTGACCGCCCTTGGACTTCGCACACGAAATCATCGAGACAAGCACAAATACTACAGATTCGCTGTCTTTTGCATGGGTGGATCATGTGAGTCGTCTTATAATATTTCATTTCATTTTTATATATTATATTAATTATATAGATAACGATACCTACATGTAAAATATTACAAAGTTATACAATGAAAATGAACGAGAAAAAATATTCAACAAGAGAAAAAAAAGGGAAAACGTATGAAGGCAATATTTCATAATTTCAATGTAGGAAAAATAGTTGAACCAAAAAGTTTTACCAATTTTCAAGGTTTGTTATTTAATTTATTTTTCCATTAAATTTCAGTAATTTGCCTTCTGAGCGCCCTGGTGATTTATCCAGTTTGCTTCGCAAGAGAAATGAATCAAGGTAATGAAAGACATTATTTTTTCGATTTAATTTCATGGCTTTCAAAACAAAAATAACAGTTTTTGTATGTTATTGATTATTTGTAAAGCTGTGACAGATATTTTTCTGCGGCTACTTTTTTAGTCTTATCGAGAAAAGAAGTGTAAATTCGTGATTGTTCATAAAAGTTGTACATAGTTTGAATAAAATTAATTTTTCAACTTTTCATGTCGATGCGCAGTTGCCGAATTATCCAACTTTGATGATGACTTTTACTTTTAAATTGTATACATAAATGGAAATAATATTATTGAGGAATGTTTTAACTTGTTGTGTGTGCTACGTTACTCAGGAAACCGGCCAACATGGGAGTTTGGCTGGGCTTACGGCGTCGGCTGGGGCGCCGTGATATTTCTTTTCGGTGGCGCAGTGCTGTTGCTCTGCGACAAGGAGAGCGAGGAAATCTACTACAAGGAAAGGAAAATCGTTCGGGACGACGTTGGTGGCGTCGGGGGCTCAATGATGGGTGTCGGCCACAGGGGCGTCTCACAGCACGCCTAGTGCCGTTGCACCCTGCCCGATGTTGTTCTCTGAACCAACTTGGCCTCCGTTCCTGCAACTTACGCTCGGGCAAAAAAATTTGTTCTTGCGACTTGATTGTCCATTCAAATAGGCCTTATTTATTTCTCTTGAACGAGCACACCATTTTTTCTGTAGTTATACACAAAACACAATGTTTTGTGGGATCTGCAAATGAGTACCTACTTTGTTGAATGAGCGACATTATTTTTACGTATCACAACCAAATTCTCGGTTCTTGTATCCACACAATGCCGTGTACAATAATATTGACACTATGTTTTATGATATTGAAAAAATTTCCGAATCATTCGTCGTCGTCGTCGTCGTCGTCGTCGAATGTTTTTGATAACTCAGTATATTCCAGGTTTTACGTACGTACAAAATTATATAATTCCCTGCACAGTTGACATTACGTTCTGCAAAATCTGCAAAACGTTTTGTCGTATCTACACGAATTTTTTGTTGAATCTACAAATTGTTTTGTAGAATCAGCAAAGTGTTTTGCTGTATCAACAGCTTGTCTTGTTGTACCCACCAATTATTTTGTATAATCAAAGAAATGATTTTTATTCATTACCTCACGTAATGTTCTTTAATTTCAATTTCAATAAAACGGTTAGGTTTTTTGCTTCAATCAAATACTTTGTACAAGCCGCAACATTGTGATTTCGATTAAATGAGGCAAACTTTTTCTCCGAGCGCAGGATAAGAGCGTCAACATAAGAGAAGTGAGTTTGTTGTTGGCGAGATCGCTGCTATTGTACGAGGGCGCGAGCGAGACGTTCTTTTGATACGAGACCAAATGCCTTCTCACTTGGATCGCGCACTCGAAATCCGAGTCGGCTTTTCTTTTTCGCTCGTGCAGTGTGCTTGATCTCCATTCAGGGACCATTATCGCGATTTTTTCAGCCCTCCCCGAGTTGCTTACCATGTTTTTTTTTCTTCTTCTTGATTTTGATTTATATTTTTATCGCGACGTGTCACGCAACAAAGAATTCGTCGAGAATTCAAAGGACACATTTTCTTGTATTCATCTGAAATGAATTTTATATGAAAAGATATTCGTGCGGGATGGCTCAGGTTATTAGGGGTTGTTTATTTATTAGTGTTCTTTATGGGCTAATTATGATTATGTTTCTATTTTGTCAACTTTTTTTCAAAGTTCACAAAATATATCGAAAATTTTCTCAACTCGAATTCAGATATTATGCGATAAATGAAACCCAAGTACGAAAATATGACCCAGAAACTAATCTAATCCCATAGCATATATCCAGAGTTGAATATAATACTATCAGTGTCTATTTTTCCATATTTTTCATGTATTTCTTAATTTACTTTTGAAACTTCCCTTCATTAACTCGTACAAAAAAATTGACTTGCCAACAATTTTACCAATGAACAGCCCCTGAATAACGGGAAAAAAAAATTATATATCAACTATAGTCACATCGCTGTCCGACAAACAGTGTTTAATTACAGTCCCAAAACTAAAAAAAAAAAAAAAAATAAACCAAACTAAAAAGAGTCAATTATTGCTTTACGCAACAGAAAGAAAACAAAACAAAACAAAAACCAGCTTCTTCCTTAGCTTTAATTTACTCTTTTACATTTTTTTGTAAAATACTTGAGATTGTTAAAAAACGAAATGATTTTCTGTACATACATGATAATTTATTGTTCTTTGATTATTTACAACGAAATAGCAAGTAATAGACGCTTGATTGTACATTTTACATTGTTATTACATTATGCTTCCACGACTGAGTTGTTCGACTCCGCACAAAGGGTCATCCCTGTTGTTTCATTGACACAATTTATAATAGAATTTGCAATTTTTTACCGGTAAAAAATATCTCAATGGAATAACGTGAAAGATCGTTGTGCGGTAAAATTACACGATTTTTTTCATTCCCCAGAAACTACCGAATCAGCTTGAATTTTGCAATTACAGGATATCGGAATTCCAAATTTGATGAAAATATTTCGAAAAATTGAACTCCACATAATATCTACTGTTATGTATTGTTTTCGAAAAAAAATGTAACGTAAGTAAAACTGTCGGTGACATATTTTAAACTTTCCCTGTAAAATTACATCGTAAATATAATATTATGCTTCTTTATTGCGCTTCTTTTTCGGCTTTCTGGGGTCTGATTTATTTCTGACTTATTAATTCGCGACGACAGAAATGTGATGTTACGAAAAAACGGACGTGAATAATGTGAAAATGAAGTAATTGTTTTTGTTAATCATACATAAACAAAATTTTTCCAACGACGAAGCACTTGTGTAACTGACGATTGAAGGATTCGAAATGTACTGAAAAATAGCAGAGCACGATTTTAGAATATAAAACGCTGTAGAGTGTGAATTAAAGACATCTCGGGCAGGTTGAAAACCACTTGTGTTTTACGCATTGCGTTCACTTGAAATTGTATATAAGATGCAGATTTTATGGCTAATATTCCTCATAGAATAATCTAACTAACATTAGCGCGCCATTAGAAATAACACATTCGAAATTGGAAGGAAAAATAATGTTCTTCCAACTTTTTTTTTATACTAGCTAAAATCATGATTGTCCGTGCAGAAGAAATTTGGAAATTTTAATTATCTTCCGAAAATATGACATCGTTTATTATAATATGTAACAATAAACATTGTCTCGCGATTCGATTCATCGTGCCAATTGCGAAGTATTGTATTGATTTTGCGAAAATGCCCGGTAAAGCATTATTATTTGTAAAAATAGGGTAATTAATTTAGGGCTAAGAGCAAATCAATTAATATCACGTTACTATTTATAGTATTCTTTATTTTTCGATTTTATATTCAACTGATTTGCATTTTTTTAAGGAACATTGAAATTGACTTGGTGTTGAAATTTTTTCAACGAAAAAAATGTATGTGAAATTGTACCCCGGAGAAAGTTTCGATGTTATTTCTATTGCACATATCAAACGTAATTACTTTGCGATACGTGTACACAGTTACTGCAATCCATTGAGAAAATTTTGTAGATTAGCGAAGAACAAAAAGTAGTGACACGTGTTGAAGTTTTTGTATCTATAATATTATGGTAACGTTGACATATCACACGGTGTATCAAAAATCGATACAGCATGTAATGAATAAAGTGTGGAAACTTAATTCAGCGTTACAATTGTTGGTATGCATTAGTTCCATTGTAACAATGTTGATGTATTTTTTTCATCCAGGTCAGATTTTTGTGACTCACGAGTATAATTATCATCATTATTCAGGATATAGTAAACAATTGTTTGTTGGCGATAAAAAGAGTATCTGAAATGGATTCGCGAGTCACTTTTTGCCGCAAGAAACTATTAAAAGTTAGCATTATCGTGTACATATAATGAAAAAAGGCATTTCTCCAACTAATAATACCAATTTATTATTCGTATATTTTCATACATTCTTACATACAATAACTGAACAATTCATCTTAATATTTACAAAACAATCAGAGATGGTGCATTTGTTGATATAAAAAAATGTTCAACTAAACTCATAAATGCTTTTTTTTTAATTGATAATATTTACATGGTGATCTATTTAAGCAACGACCACTTCAATTGCTCTTTTGCTGATTGTAAAACCTGAAATGACAAAAATTCTGGTACTTTTTGGTTTTCCAATGATACGGCAAAAATTGTATTTTCAGTCATCTGGAATTCACATGAACAACCTGTAATCCCAGATGACTGAATGTTTCAAGTCGTTAATCTTTAATGTATTGAAAAACACGATAAATAATTATCATTCATGATGATTGACTTCCATGTACAAAAAGATATGATCTAGCATTACAGTTTCCACAGCGATCTAGTATTGTAATCATAGCAATAAAGCTTAAGAACATCTGATACATTCGAATCGAAATCGCATTAGTCAAACTTGAAACAAAGAATGAAAAAATGTAATTAGTAACAAAAAAAGTAGATTAGATAACCCTGAGAAGACAAAAAATTAGATTACCCCGAGAAGAAATTTTGTGTGTGTTTTTACAATGGAAATTATTGTGAAAAAATTAAATGTTTTTTGTGTACATCAAGTTAGCACATTTTTTGTACATATTTTTGTTTTTTAAGAAAAAAAATGATTTACCTGAGCCACTGTCTGCTCGCCTAAAGGAATATCGTCAGTTCTTAGTGCAACTCTTTGAACAACGCTAGCAGCATCTGCATCCAGAATGATACTGCAACAAATTGTTAGTCAAAAATTGGCTGCATCATACGCACTGTAGATTTATGAAATTCCCACATGTAAAAAATTGTGATATCAAAAATTTATGAAAGAATTGATCAGATTTTCCAAACTTAGACATTCTCAACTGTAGAACATTTTTCAATTTTGAAAATGGCATTCATTTTGACAGTTCTTAAAAAGTATCAAGCAATAAATAAAATATACAGCATGACTTGTCATGTAATCGCTGTATCTCTTTGTCGCCCGTCATATACAATATGACAGGCGACAGAGATGGAAAGAACAACAATACAATGAGTTTTACTATTAAAAAATCAAAAAATACACATAAAATGCGATTTTTGTGTATACGCATAGTATATACAATATACATATATATATATATGTAATAAATGCAATATTAACCCGCCATCGCAAATTTCATCAATGGCCAACATCACAATGTCCAAACTGTCAAAGATTGCACGTTTTTCCACATTCTTGCGCAGAATGCTGCTCACTGATTCGTACAAACAGTTCAAAACGCTCATCAAAATCAACTGAAAAAAAGAAAAAAATTTTAAGTAATGGTTTTGTTGAGTGATAAAATAAGACGAGTATTATTTCAATATACTGCGACATCTTATTTCAAGATAATAAGATGTCTTCTTTTGAATGTTTCGGCAAGACACTTGCAAGCTGATGAACATTTTGGAAGTAGTAGTAGAGAGTAGAGAAAAATGTTGGGACTAAGTGCACCTCATTTTCGTGGGCACTTCCCATGACGTAGAAAAATAAATCCACATTGCTCTTGTAAACGCAGGTCAGTCCATCGAGCATTATGATTTCTGCATTTGCTCTGTGCGTTTTGTTGAACAAATTTTTTTCGAAAGTTTTCTGTTCCTTGGATGTTGGGTAAATATTCTTGTCGTAATATTTGGCCAGTATTCTGTTGCCGTCATTGTCAAGAATTGCGATTCCTTTGACTGTGTACAATGTGGGTTCCTAAAACAACTCAAACATATCAGAATTTAACCTCATTTCTGCATGGATATAAACTACTTTTCAACATTTTTTTTCCCGGGAACATAAGTTAATTAACGCAAATTCCATACGCGAAGAAAACATTTGTCTTCTTCATTTTGCAAAAAATTTGCATGATTATCTTCAAGGTTAGACGACAAAGAGCGATTAATTTTTACTCAAGTTTCCGAGTTCTGACTGGATACTCTCAATAATCCAATTCTTCATCAATACAAACCAGATTTTATTAATAAATTAACAAAAAACGTACCAACAATTGCCCGTCCATGTTTACAAGTTCACTGAAGTTCACCAAAGTTGACGCAACTTGACGTGTCATATTTT
>JAPYZK010003722.1:0-11431 GCA_030522785.1 Platygaster equestris
AAATTCCAAAAAATTCCAAAATCCTCAAAATACTTAAACTTCCAAAATTCTCAAAATTGTTAAAAATCTTGACATGTTAAAAATATTCCAAATTATTAAGTTTCTTGAAATATCCGAAATTCGTGAAATTCTCGTAATTTCAACAATTATGGAAATATTGTGAATTTCCAGAGTTTTCGGAACTTTTCAAAAACTTCGAAATTTTCGAAGTTGTTGAAATTTTGAATATTTTTAAACTTCTAAAAACTTGTAAAATCCTTGAAATCCTCTAAACTGAAAATTCCTAAAATTGTTCAAAATCTTGAAATGTTTGAAATGTTTAAAATTATCAAGTTTCTCAAAGTTTCAGAAAATCGTTAAATTTTTGGAAATTCAATATTTTTAGAATTTTCAAACCTTTTTTAAATCTCTGACGTGTCTGAAATCTTCAAATTCTGAAAATTTTGGGAATTCCAGAAAGTTAAAAAATTTTGAAAAGCCCCTAAACTTCAAAATTTATCATAATAATAGGAAATCTTGGAATATATTGAAAATGTTTCAACTAAACAAAAGTTTCTCGTAATTTTAGAAACTTTAAAAATTTTTTTAAATTTCAGGAATTCTAAAAACTGCCTTAATTCTCAAGATTTTCGAAACTTCCTTAAATCTCTCAGATTTCTGAAAATTTTTGGAATTCTTAAAATTGTTGAAATACTAGAAACTTTCGAAATTCTCTGGATTATTGAAAATCTCGAAATATTTTGAATTATGCAGTTTCTCGAAATGTGAAGAATTCGTGAAATTTTCGTAATATCGAGAATTATGAAATATTTCAAACCTTCAGAATTTTCGAAACTTTGACATATCTTTGAGATTTACAAACATTTTGAAATTCTCTAACTTTTCAAAATTCTAAAAACTTCCAAAATCCTTAAAATACTTCAAACTCATAAAATTCTCAAAATTGTTAAAAATCTTGAAATGTTAAAAATATTCCAAAGTATTAAGTTTCTTGGAATGTCCGAAATTCGTAAAATTCTCGTAATTTCAAGAATTATGAAAATATTGTAACTTCCCAGAGTTTTCAAAACTTCTTCATAACTTCGACATTTTCAAAATTGTTGAAATTTTGAATATTTTTAAACTTCCTAAAACTTGTAAAATCCTCGAAATTCCCCAAACTCTGAAAATTCCCAAAATTGTTGAAAATCTTGTTGAAAATGTTCAAAATTATCAAGTTTCTCGAAAACTTTGACACTCGTGAAAATCAGTATTGTTTTACTATTTTCTCCGGAACATACTTTTTTGCAATGCACTAGATTTTTCTAGTACATTGTTTTCTCCCTGGCTACGTGCTCCAAAATTATTTGCCTACTCCATTAATTAAGATCCCAGACGCACGTGAAGGTATTCATCCAAAAAATCTCGAAATCCGTCGAAAGTGACCACAATCACATCCAAACATCTCCAATCGAAACATCAAGACGTTTTCGCAGCCACTTCCAAGACACTCGCTCTCGGTGTGTACCAAGCGATCTCGCAAAGGGTCGCTGCGAGTAACCCAAGCCGAATTCGGCGAGCAATCCTTTCGCCCGGGGGTCCACGAGGAAGAGGAGATAGGGTATAATATCTGTTGTCATGGTCCCTGATGCTTCATTATTGATTGAAGATGGCCGACCGCGTCTGAATACGACGTCGCCATTTTAATGTGGTGGGATATTATACAATATATCGCGCACCACGTGTCCCGGATCAACGATCGAGTTACGGGGGCTAGGGGTAGTTTAGGTTCCTCGTTCTCGATACGTTCCGTTAGCCATGGCTACAAAACACACACTGTTTTTTACCTGTTAGGGGATCATACAGACTCGGCACGTTTACGGCTTCATAATTTTTTCTCAAAATTTCCATCATCATTAACTCATACCCTGGCATTGAAATTGACCATTTTTGACATGAATCTCCCACAGTATCCGAAATTGAAAAATTCACTCACTTCCATTAATCCCCCACCAAATTTATTCATCTTCCCAAAAACTCCCAACACGCACAACCCACGGTAAATCATAATCCCTCTCGTGAAAAAGGTGGAAGAACGAGAGAAAGAGAGAGGGCGAATATAGCCCAAGGGTTATCGAAGCCGCAACAGTCGAAAAGGTGAAGGCGACCGTATTATACGCTGTACGCCGTGATTACTGTAATTTTTGCTTCGAGATGGACGGTGTCACTTTTGAGAGGGATTTATATACACACGAGCGCGCAATAATGATTCACGTCGCATTGTGCATTATCGGGATTTATCATTGTGAAACGTTTTCTCGGGCGCGATAAAAGTCGCTCTCGCACGCACTGCCAAGTAACGAAAGTGCGATTATTCATGTGTAATACAACGCTCCTCATTTGTTGCCCCGTCAAACTTTAACCGATATTATTTATCCCGATTACTCAACGGCTCTGTTTCGTGCTGCGAAATTTTCGTTTCCACAACAAAAATGTATCCAAAATTATTGTCAAAAAGTTTTCAAAAAACTTTATCATTTTGAATCGTCCATATGATTCGAGAAACAATGAAAAATTTGTTCAAGTGACATATAAAAATGTTTTGAACTGCTCATCAATTCCGACTCGTGATTCAAGTTTTCTTATCTGCACGAAAACTCGATGTTCCGTAAATATACAGTAGTAGCTTTTTCCCTTCACTCCAGCCCAGAAACTTCCCTTCACCTCACTTCACCCTACGAAAGAGGGGAAACCTTCTTAAGACAAGTATGATGCATCCATTGCCCTGCCGAGAAACGGATCAATCTGGCTACCTGATCCTTTCAGAAACACACAAAAAATGATGTCTACGCTATTCAGAGCATATTTGCCGCTCTATTACATCCAAGTGAAACTTTTGTTGGACTTATTGAACACTGACATAATCCCTTTAAAATTCGAATCGCGTTTCGTTGCACCGGCAAAATCATAGATCCGTGTCATCAACAGAATTTATCATCATGAATCTCCCAGTTCCTCGAAACCAAACATTTTCGTACAGCCATTTTTCTGACTGGCCAAAAGTAATCCAAGAAACAACTCTTAACCTGCAAGGGGAATTGTGAGTGATCACCGAGAATTGGCAAAACAAGTTGACATATAACACCTGACCTACAAAAACTCAGGACCTGTACAAAATTTGCAGCCAACAAAAATGTGATAACATCCCAGGACACCCACAACTGTGAGTCCCCCCCCCCCCCCCCCCCATTAAAAACCATCAAACTCCCTAAAACCTCATTACACCTCATCCTCACCAAGGTCTGAGCCGGAGGTTGCTGCAGCCCCCTCATGGCCTCCCCAACCCACTTCCTGGGCCTCCTAGGTCCCGGATAAGCCTGCTGCCGGTGGTTGACGAAGGGGTTCGCCTCCCCGAAGAACCCGTAACCATAACCGTATCCCAGTCGTTCCCCGTAAACCCCGTATAATCCGGGAAAACCCACGAACCCCGAAGTCGGCGGCAAGCCCTCGTCCCCGGCGAGGTGCCTCTTGACCTTGAGCAAGGCTCCGTCCTCGACCTTAGCCTCCTGCCCCTCGATCCTGGCGACCGATTCCTCGTGCATATCCCGGCCCGGGCTCGCGTTTCCGGCGACCGAGGGGACATGCGGTGTCGCGGCCGACGACACGAGGGGTTGGCGGGGGGGGGGGGGCAACGGGGTCTGGAGGGGAGGGAGACCTCAGCCGGCCGGGGGAGACGCGGCCGGGATCACGGGGAGGGGAAGGAGGGGGAGGTGGCGGCGGTGGTGGAGGAGAGGCAAGGACGGCATGACACTTGACGTGTCACGTGTCTCCGACCTTAGGCCCCGCCCACGCCGCCCGGCGAATGAGGTTGTCACCGACGCGCCCCGGTCGTACACGACCTCACTGGTGGGAGCGTCGGTCGCACTCAAAACGTCCTTGGGAGCACTTTTTCGGAGCACTTTCGCGCCCGATTCCGGGAATCCGAACGCGATTCGCGCAGCGAGGTGGAAAGAAAGAAGCCGGCGTCGCGGTGCCGCTCGAGCTGTGAGTTTCATTACGGGCGGCATATGAGGCGCTCGGAGATGCGCGACGAGGGGCCGCCGGGGATCGCCGAGAGCGGCCGAAGGCGCACGAGCGTCGGTGCACGGGAGGGTTGGGAGTCGGGAGCTAGCCCCTTGTTTCGCGCCGGACGAGGTATCTTCGGGACTATCGACGGGTTGAGGAGGTTGGGGTGGGATGGGTGAGGGGTGAAGGATTGTTGACCTTCTTGAAGGTTCGTCTGGGTCGACATTATGAGATGATGTTAGGGTAGGGTTTTATCGACGCTTCGATTTGTTTTCGGGTACTTATGGATGCTGCTTATCGTCGTGTATTCAAGGATTCGTTCAGAGTACAGCTATATAGCTGATTAATTCAACACACTCGTTGCTCTTGAGTAGCGATTCATTTTAAAGGAGAAGTAGAACATGTTAGGAAAAATTTAAACAATACAAATTGATTATAATACGGTTGTCAGCATACTAGGTACAAGAAACTTTGGCGCGACCGTGCCGTCATAAACTGACGGACACAAATTTTTCTGGGCTTGTCTAGAACTTTCGGCGTCCTTCTAGAACTCGCTGAAAAACCTATGTAGCGACGCGCGGATGTTTCATAATTAGAGATTTGGAAACATCACTTTCTATCGAAACATTTCCGATTTCCAAACACTTTCAGTTTTCTGCTGTAACACTTTCAAATGTCACCTTTCCCAAATCTATTCAAACTATATAATTGTACACGGTATACATTCGGGCCCGTTTGTTTTCTCGGGGCCACTCTACATCTCGCGCGCGACAGAGTTGAACGGAACATAACGATGTTTTCAATGATCATCGCTGTAAATCGCTGAAATACTAAATAAATGAAAGGGTCAAATTCCGCGAGTGTGTATAATTTCAAATCCCACACCTATAACAAGCTTGACTTTTATATGCTTGTGATCGTAGCCCATAACCTCTCATATCGTGGATGAGAAGATCCATCACCATCGAAAATGAATTCATCAAACTGAAGGGCCTCCCAGTAAATTCGTACAATCTAAAATCTTTTACACGTTACTGTCCATGAAGAGGCTCTTTTTAATACCCGAATAATATCAACAAAGACATCATCACAATCAAGCTCCCACCGTAAAAAAAAACCTACTATTGTCACAACGTAGTAAACCTGAGCTCCACGCTACCGACAAACCCGCGTAATCTCCTCGAACAATAAATCATTCCCCGCACCAAGGACTCCGCTAATAAGCCTGTTTTCCGTCTTTTGTATCCATCCTCAAATTTAAACGACCCGTCAATATAATTGCCCGTCTTTTTTTCCGCGACCATACATAACCTGTCGACAATCATCATCATCATCTCTGACGTCAAAACGTCACGCTCTTTCGACAATGTTGATAATTTACGTGAATTATCTGCTAGCGATAGACTGGATAGACAATAACATAAAATGACATATGGGACGAGAACAAATAAGAACGGAGGGATCGAATTAGGGAGAAAAAACGAATCTTCTCCTCTCATCCTTTTCATCAGTGTTTTCGATTCAGATGTCTGAATGCTTTAGACTGTTCTATTGACGACTCTTCTACTCTATTCCAAAAATAAGATCGCAGACAACTATAAACAATGATCATCGAAATGTTCTACCAAAACACCTTGAGAAACTTAATACAAAAGAAGACAAACATCAAGGCATACCAAGTGCAACAATGACAGCACTGGAATTATGCAAATGGCGCCAGAGGAGGCAAAAAGGGGGAGAGGAACAAGGACGAAGTTGGAGTTTACGTGAAAAATTGGCGATGAGGAAAGGCTACGCGTTTCCGTGAGGTAAGATGATGGGGGCGTGGGTGACATCGCGTCAGAGGACACGAAGCAGCCAATGGAGAGCCGTGGAGGTAGGGGAAAGTCAGAGCTGGTTGGAGCCCGTGGCTCTGGGGACAGTGAGACACTCTCGCGATCGTCGCGACCGCCGCGTGTCCCGCGGCGTCGGAGGGGAAATGCTCGCACCATGGTGGGGGCGCCAAAGGGGAAAGTAGTGGGGACGAAGCACCACGCCTTCGCGGGTAGGAGGCCGAGTGGAGGGGAAGGGAGGAGACAGTGAAGAGTTCGCGTATTCCGTCCTTCTCGCTTTTGAGATGGATAGCCGGCGGCCGGCGCCCGAGTGGCATCTGCACCGTCAACGTCCTACATGTGGTGTGCCTGATGTTTTTTCGGTATGGCACGTGTGGGCAGACTAGGGAAAATGGGTAGATTTTGTTTATAGTTGAGGGATGGACGTCGGATAATTGTATGGGATTTCAGATGCTGAATGAATCCTGATGAAAGGATGAAATTGAGACACTTGATTCACTGTCTTGACGTCGTTGGTTTTAACATCTTTTAGAACTTAGAATTTATCTTCTTACCATGAGTCTTCCTTTTGGCAGTGAGTCGTATTCTTAAGGACTTATGGGTGTAAGCGTAGAAGAGATAGTCAATGAATTCGACAAGAATAAGGGAAGACAACAACAACAAACGGCTTCATTCTGAAGCGATG
This sequence comes from Platygaster equestris, assembly GCA_030522785.1. Classification (NCBI taxonomy): domain Eukaryota; kingdom Metazoa; phylum Arthropoda; class Insecta; order Hymenoptera; family Platygastridae; genus Platygaster; species Platygaster equestris. Next base: position 6,562 of record JAPYZK010003722.1, read on the forward strand.
TGAAAGCAGTCTCACGTTGAAAAATCTTTGTCTGCTTCAATTAGAGGAATGTTTAACATTAGGCAAAGATGTCAATATTCAATGAACCAAAATAGCCTGAGAGGCTATGGTGATCAATTCACTACTGTTTGGTCATTGCTTCGTTACTACAACTGTATCAACTTGGTAGCTCAACCAAAAGACGATATTTGAAAGCATTCATAAATATTATTGCCTGATAACAGTTAGCAATCACTGATCTATCACATTTAAAATCAAGAAACTCTCGAAACATGTACAAAACTGCCCAACAAGTTTCTCAAAGTGGAAGAGAAAAGCTTAGTCGCGTTCAGTAGACTCGTAGGGCGATAAAGGACATAATCCGGCAACTTCGATCACACGAGGGATGGACGAGTGACAGTAGATAAGACCAAATCCGGGCAATTAAGAGACGTCGATCGCTTCAAGAGCTCCAATAATCTCCCACTTCACACACTCCTTCTCTTTTTCCCGAAAGAAATTCAATATTTATACAAAACGGAAACTCGCCTTTGTCATCGTTCGCCACTTTCGGGGAGAACGTCGACATGATTGATGTCACTTGTCGAGACGACGCCCTCCCTTTTCATATATCTACCCCTGATAGTATTCCACGAATACGACTTATCACGATACAATAAAAACTATGGAATCTCGGGAAATCTCACGGATTGATTGTTATTGCTTATTAATCAGAAGAATACGGGGTCTCAGAGAGTTTAGCAATTTGACGATTCTTCTTTATTTTCTTTGAAAACGTTTCAAGGATTACTGAAGAATGTACGAAGACACGATTATTCGGTCGAGCCAGGTTAACAATGCCAGTATCGATTGAATTGCTATCCTTGGCGCGATCAAACAACGGACAAAAAGTCAAAGAGATTTTCTTTGACACTTGACATTAAAAGTCACGTATCTCGTGCGAGCACGTCCTCGTCACGTCAAGCTGACGGATCGGCGCGCGCACTCAGGAAATTAGGCAATTTCCGGCCTGTGCCTGCTCGTGTCTGCATTTAATAGCTGCACCTACAAAGTCAAGCTAGGACACACGAGCGTGATTTTCTGGGCCAGGCCACTTTTGTGTACTCGAACGCGATCGATATCTGGAGAAAACCTGCTACCGTGCAACGAAAAAAGAACCTGATGACCTTTACGAAAATCCTCGAAGCGAAATTTTAGATCGCCATTTCGAAGATTGATCGATTGATTGGTTTATTGCATTTTTGGTACATATCAGTCTGCTTGACAACTGTTACTATTACCACAAATACAACCACTATGGAATACTTATAACTACTCACCCACATATTACAAATGGATTTCCATTGGTGACAACCAGCGGCCGTGCATCGGAATTTCAGTTGGCCTTTCTCGCTCTTATTTCAATAACCTTTGTTCATTCATCGGATATCTATGTAATGCTGTTTGCAAAGAGCCATAAGAGTTCGAACCTACAACACCACCCGGCAGAGTTCCAAAAGAGAAGACAGCTAGCTCCAGAAGCCCGTCTTAAATGTACTCCTTCGTCTTCGCCTCTGTTTATAACCCTCGCACTCGCTAATCACATCCATATTCCGAACCTCAAACGAACTCTGATCGTCACTCTCAAAATGATGGCGTTCCCATCAAAAACGCCAACGCCAATTTGCTGTTTTTTGCGAAAGATACGATAGCGTCCGAACCGTTTGACGGATTTACTCTATTCTTGTGTCTATGGACGCGTCTCGATGTCAGCTACATTTCGAAGTTTGGTAACTAGGGGTCTATCTCCAGTCGTTTTCGAGTTATGGACGATTATCTGCGGACGGCTAAAATAGACAAAGTATCATATTCTACTACCAAGAATGGCTCGATATCGATATTTGGGAGCGTTTCTGAAGCTATAAAACATATGAAGTGAACAACGGGAGAACGACTTGACATCGTTTTCCCGTTGCAAGGGAGACCTCGCCTCCGACTTCCCAAGCAGCACGAAAGGATATACAATTTCTCGAGAGTTGTACTTTAGTCATACGTTTGTGTGCGGTAATGACACCGCGGCGGATACCACAGTCATGCACCGCGCCGATTGGCTCTCGCTCGTCAAAACGAGCAAACAATGTCGACAACCGACAACGTGTGGTTATCCCCGAATCAGCCGAGGGGTCGCATTACACGCGGAGGCTGCAAATCTAGCGTCTCTTTCCAAAGGGCATCGCAGGAATCTTGATTAATCAATTAACGAGAGGGAAACGGGGCGCGTATATGGAGCGACGTCTAATAAAAATGTTAATTGCGCGGCTCGTTAGGGGGCCCCCTGCGAAGTCTGCTAGGAGGTCACCGCGCGAGGTCGCGCGTCCCAGGGAGCCTTGTGCTTTCGTTCTTTCTTTTCGTTTTGCCACGGCGTTTGGTTATTTATCGCTAAGGTATTTGTGCAGTTGTTAGGTAATAGGAAAATGGTATGGTCTGAATTGTAGACGGAATAGTCTCTCGGAGATATGGTCAGAGATGGAGAAGGATTGTTGTGTAATAATTGATCGGCTCGTGGTGTTTTATGGGAGTTTGTTATGGAATTTTTACAAGAAAGTGTAAGGTTGAATTAGGTATAGATGAATTCTGCGTGACGAGTGAAATTGAAATGAACTGCATGAAATGTTGATTTCGAATACTTTTGAGAGATGGTTGGATGTAATGTAGTGGCAATAGGTACTAATAAGGGACTCATCAGCTTAGCAGTAGGACTTATTAGGAAGACGACAGAACTTCTGGCTGAACGACATAAGATGATGGTTCGGTTGCACATCAGTCAAAGTTTTCCGCATGGATAAATCTGCCATTTTTTTTATTTTTTTTCATATTCAATTTTTTTTAAACTAATTAGATTTATTTGGTTGATGATAATGTCCTAGAGGAGGCTTTGAGACCTATACTAGTTTCCCCGTCAGTCGTATAGCCAGTTGCATCGCCAAACTTCGAAAGGAGACGGCGTTGCGAAAAAAGAACAAGGAATGTACTACTAGTGTCTCCTGCAATCAATGATGCGTTGGTTTTGAAATACAACATGGCAGCCCGCGCATGGCGCCGAATTCAAACTGAATCAAACACTATACGCACGTAACTGTTGAATTCCGAACTCTCAGAACTCCTGTTTCTAAGTTCTTGTAATGTACTATGTATAAGCTGAATTCAGTTAATCTGAATGAAGAGAGTAAACTGTTTCCGAGATTGGCATTGATTCAGATTCACCCTGCAGCATTCTCGTGCCCGAAGAGCGCGGAAAGGGCCAGAAGCGCGGCCAAGGGTCAAATGTCAGTCGGGAAAGTAATAGAAAGAGCAGGCGTGCGTTGTTTCATTCATAGGAAGCGGGAGGTGGGAGCGCAACAGATTCAGTGTTTTTGGGTATTCAGTCGTGCGTGGGAGGATTTCGTGGGGGGCGCACGAAATCCACTCGGCCGAATAATGTCGAGGCGCTCTGCAATCCCTCTCTTTTCGACATTCAGCCGCATTGAGAGAAGCGCCGACCCTACCGGCTACCCGGCTTTTCGCGGTCGGGATCCCCCTTTCCTTTTATATATACAACGTGCACGAATTTTCGGGCACAGCTAACTAAAAAGCTAATTTACTTTAAAAGTATACGCGCGTTGTTGCGCGGCCTCTCACATCAAACGCGGCCGTATTCAAAAGGTCGCTGGCCCAAAGGCGCGTTATTTGGCTAATGCAGCCAGCGACAAATTGGTTGCTATCGCGAATGCCCATTTCGCTGATAGAATGTCCAAACGCGCGGCACAAATCCAGCGACAAAGTACCGCGCACCAGCGAAACGGCCATCCGATTTCCGGATTGATCCCTTTCAGGTCGCGCCGGAATAATCAGTTTCGATTAGGGGCATTAGTCTGATTTTGACAGTGGTGGCTTCATATGGGGAGATAAAGTTTTACATTCAATACAGTATTTTCCTCAATCTGAATGAGAGGTTTTAGTATGCGGTTCCCTTGACATTTCTCATGGAAAAACTAATACAGATCATAAGAGGTCTGAAACACGAGAAGAATTGTTAGGATTTCGATTTGAAAACCGAGAGATTCGACTTCTTGGTCCACGCTATCGATTCGACGAACAACCCCGACAAACAGCACTAATCCACGTTCTTCTTGCGGACTCCCCTCGCTCTCGTGCGTTGCCGAGCGGCAAGATATGACGTCACGAGGAACGTTCCCTTCACTAGGTCACTGTGCCACGGGATTCACGAGTATAGGCCTCGCAAGTAACGCTTCTTTCTCACGCGCGTTACCGATCTTCGATGTCGGGAGCTAATAAAAACAGAAGAAAAAAAAAATGTCGGATCGAATCCCTCCCGAAAATCCCCGGGCTCGCTCGTCCGCGAAAGGACGAAAAATAAAGCGACGCGTCGGCTTATCCGTGACTCTCGGCGGACGAAAATAAAGGCGACATTCTCGGAATTGCTCCGGATTAATCTCTTGGAGAAATGCCGCCGGGGAGGAAATTTAGTTGGTGGTCAGTTTTCCGGTTGGGTCGGAAACGATTTCGAATTTGAACGTTCATCACCATAGAAAATGTGCAGGGTGATGTCTATGTCCTGTATCAAATTATCAAAAAAAAAGTTGACATTTTGATGTACCAGACAAAGTTTTCATGTGATAAAAGTTTGGAATGAGAATTTTTAATTCTCGAAAATTCGAACCCTGCAATGTCAAACCTCTGGGATACAGGTCAAGTTCTTTACGTTTTCGGAAGTAAAAAAAAAAATTCCCAATTCATCCGATAATTTTCCATTAAACCCCGACTCTGATTATAGCGACAGATCAACCTTAAACCAATTCTCCTTTCATTCCAACAATTCCAGGGAAACAAT
>JAPYZK010003723.1:0-17072 GCA_030522785.1 Platygaster equestris
ATCTTGTAGAAGTGTTTTGTATGATCGAGTTTATGGGAAAAGAAATGTTATAAACAAGCACGCAGCCATGGAAATTACGAAAGAAATTCTGAAAAATTTGGGAGATTTAGGACATTGCAAAAAAGTATATTTCGAGAAAGATAGTGAAACAACACTGATTTTCACAAGTGTCAAAGTTTTCGAAAAACTTGATAATTTTTAACATTTGAGACATTTCGGAATTTCTGACAATTTTTGGAATTTTCAGACTTTGAAGGATTTCGAGGATTTGACACGTTGTGGGAATGAGAAAATTTTCAAAATTTCAGAAATTACGGAAATTCCGAAGTTGTGAAGAAGTTTCCAAATTCTGAAAATTCACAACATTTTTATCATTTTTTGAATAACGAAAATTTTACAAATTCTCAACATTTCGAGAAACTATAATTTGGAATATTCTTTACATTTTAAGATTTCTTATTAATATTAAGAATTTTTGATGTTTGACGTATTTTAAGGATTTTGGAAGTTATTAGAATTTTTAAAATTCCAAGAATTTCAAGATTTTCGTGAATCTCAGGGATTTGTGGATGTTTGAAAAATTTTGAAATTTTAGAATATTTTCAGAATTCTCGAAATGACGGAAATTTTACGAATTCTCAACATTTCGAGAAACTCGATAATTTGGAACATTTCGAGATTTTTAACAATTTAGAAAATTCCGAAAATTTTCGAAATTCCAAAAATTCTAGAAATTTCAGACATTTGAAAAAGTTTCGAAAATCTTAAGAATTGAGACAATTTTCATATCCTTCAAATTTTGAAAATTTCGAGAAACTTTTGTTTAGTTGAAACATTTTCAACATATCTCAAATTTTTCGACTATTTCGATGAATTTTACAGTTCAGAGGATTTTAAAAATGTCAAACTTTTTCGATTTCTCAAAATTTGTAGAATTTCAAAAATTCCAGAAACTCCAGAGATTCGAAAAAGTTTCAAAAATTCTCAAAATTCACAATACTTTCATTATGGTCGAAATTCAAAAAAATCTGCGAATTTCTAAAACTTTAAGACACTCGATAATGTTGAACCTTTTTAACATTTCAAGATTTTCAACAATTTCGGAATTCTCTCAAGTTTGGAGTATTTCGAGAATTCCAGAAGTCTACAAAATTCTGGAAATTTTTAGTACTTCGAAAATTTTCAAAATTCCAAAAATTATAGAAATTTCAAAGATTTAAAAATGTTTTAAAAATCTTGAGAATTAAGGGAGTTTTCATCATTCTTGAAATTTTGAAAATTTTATGAATTTCTAAAATTTCAAGAAACTTTTGTTTAGTTGAAACATTTTCAACATATCTCAAGTTTTTCTACTATTTCTATAAATTTTACAGTTCAGAGGATTTTGAAAATATTAAACTTTTTCGACTTCTCAAAATTTTCAGAATTTCGAAAATTCCAGGAATTCCAGAGATCCGAAAAAGTTTCGAAAATTCTCAAAATTCACAATACTTCCATTATGGTCAAAATTCTGAAAAATTTACGGATTTATAAAACTTTTAGACACTCCATCATTTTGAACATTTTAAACATTTCAAGATTTTCAACAATTTCGCAAATCTCTAAAGTTACATCAAATTATTATTCCGAGAATTCCAAAAGTCTACAGAATTTCGACAATTTTCAGAATTCCAAATATTATAGAAATTTCAGAGATTTAAAAGTTTCGAAAATCTGAAAAATTAAGGCAGTTTTCATAATTCTTGAAATTTCGAAAATTTTACGAATTTCTCAAATTTCGAGAAACTTTAGTTTAGTTGAAACATTTTCAACATATCTCAAGTTTTTCGACTATTTAGATGAATTTTACAGTCCAGAGGATTTTAAAAATATTAAACTTTTTCGATTTCTTCAAATTTTCAGAATTTCGAAAATTGCGGGAATTTCAGAGATCCGAAAAAGTTTCAAAAATGCCCAAAATTCACAATATTTACATGATGATTAAAATTCCGAAAAATTTACGAATTTCTGAGACTTTGAGACACTCGATAATTTTGAAAATTTCTAACATATCAAGATTTTCAACAATGTCGCAAATCTTCAAAGTTATATCAAATTATTATTCCGAGAATTCCAAAAGTCTACATAATTCCGACAATTTTCCAGAATTCCAAAAATTTCGACATTTGAAAGATTCCAAAAAGTCCCGAAAATTCCGAGAATTCACAAAATTTGCATAATTCTCCAATAAAACTTTACTTTTCGAACTCGTTGAATCAATTTCCACTAAAAATTTCCTTAGCCTCCCAAAAACGAAATTTCTAGCTACGTCATTAATTGACTATAAACAATTTTCAAATCTCATACAAGTATCATAAAAACCATAATCACTAGGAAGACGAAGACAACCACGAAATAGGGTTAAATACACCCATTTACAACCGAAAACAACTGTTGTCTGTTTAAACGTCTACCTAAAATTAATATACCCTAGAATAATGTCACAATTGGCTGCTTTTACAAATTCGCTCGCGGTGAAATTGCACCATCCGTCATATTGCAAATCGTGCCAAGAAATAACAAAACTCAATTCTTCAACTTTCCAACATCAACAATTTTCTAAACACGCGAAACAAAAAACATGTGCACAAACGTTATTCAATTCAATAATTAAGTTTCATTTTTTACACCCGAAAAAACGCAATTTCATGGAGACTTCAGTTTTTACAAAACCGAAACATAACAAATTAAATGAATTTCGTGTTTTGTATTACTCGAAAAAACTCAATTTTGTACGGATTTGAATTTTTACAAATCCAAATAATAACACATTGAAGAATTTTGTTTTTTACACTAGAAAAAATACAATTTTGCACGGATTTCAATTTTTACAAAACCGAAACGTAACAAATTAAAGAATTTCGTTTTGTACACTCGAAAAAATACAATTTTGTACGTATTCAAATTTTCAGAAAACCGAAACTTAACAAATTAAATGAATTCCGTTTTTTCAAGTCGAAAAAACTCAATTTTGTACGGATTCCAATTTGTACAAATCCAAAAAATGAAAAATTGAAGAATTTCGTTTTTTACACTCGAAAAAAATACAATTTCGCACGGATTTCAATTTTTACAAATCCAAAAAATAAAAAAAAAACAAATTTAAGAATTTTGTTTTTTACACTGAAAAATACTGTTTTGTACGTTTTCAAATTTTCAAAAAACCGAAACATAACAATTTGAATGAATTTCGTTTTTTTAAGTCGAAAAAACATAATTTTTTACGGATTCCAATTTGTACAAATCCAAAAAATAAAAAATTGAAGAATTCCGTTTTTTACACTTAAAAAAAAATACAATTTTGTACTGATTCCAATTTTTACATAATCGAAACATAACAAATTGAATAAATTTCGTTTTTTTCAAGTAGAAAAAACTCAATTTTGCAAGGATTCCAATTTTTACAAATCCAAAAAATAAAAAATTGCAGAATTTCGTCTTTTACACTCGGAAAAATACAATTTCGCACGGATTTCAATTTTTACAAATCCAAAAAAATAAAATATTGAAAAATATCGTTTTTTACACTCGAAAAAATACAATTTTGCATGGATTTTAATCTTTTACAAGCCAAAACATAACAAATTGAATGTATTTCTTTTTTTTTTTTTTAGTCGAGAAAACACAATTTTTTATGGATTCCAATTTTTACAAATCCAAAAAATAACAAATAGAAGCATTTTGTTTTTCACACTCTAAAAAATTCAATTTTGCACGGATTACAATTTTTACAGAACCGAAACATAACAAATTGAGGAAATTTCATACTTGCTCGATTTAAAAAATCTTGTTTTACGTCGTCTAGAATATTTCAAGAAATCAACAAAATACAGATTATTAGAATTGTGGCTAATTTTTTCGCCGCCGAGCGGGTTGAGCAGCGTTTTTTGTGTTTTTGAGTGGGGGAAAAGATGGATTTTGAGAATTTATCGATTTAGGAATGATCGGAAATTTTTCTTTTTTGTAATCTGATATTTTTTTTGTAGCTAATATAACGAAAGATAAATGAAAAATAAGCGAAATTATGAAATTTCGGAAATCTGAATATTTCGGCCTGAAAGTAAAGACTTGGAAGTACAGATTGAAATATTTGAGACTTTAAAAAAATGTTATTTAAATTTCGACATATTTTAATTAATATTCCGAAACTAAATTTTTTACAATTTTCAAAGTTCGAAAATTGGAAAATATGAATTTTGAATTGTCAAATTGATGATATGAAATTTTCACAAAATTGTTGACCTTATACACGCCTTGAAAACAAAATTATTATCATGAAATTTTTGAAAAATTTTTTTTTTGAATTCTAATGATTTTTTCAAATTCAATCAAATTATAAATATTTTTTCATTTTTGATATTTTTTTTTTCAAATATTAAAAATTTGACAATATATTTCATTTTCGATGTTTTGTTTGTTTGTTTGTTTGTTTGTTTTTTTTTTCAATTTCACCAATAGAACAATTTTGTGGACTTTGGACACATTTTTGAAAATTTTCTTGCATTCTGAAAGTCCTTAGACACATTTCGAAAACGGAATTAAATACTTATGAAAATAACTCAATATTACGAATTCCAAATTTGAATATCTCAAGCAATTTTGGGAATTTTCGGAGTTTGGAGAATTTTGAGAATTTTACAAGTTTTCAGAAATTAAAAAATTTTCTCGAATTTAAAAAATTCTGAAGTTGTCGAAAAGTTTTAGAAATTGTAAGTATCCACAACATTTTCATAATTCTTGGAATTGCGAAAATTTTACGAATTTTTAATGTTTCAAGAAACGTAATCATTTGGAATATTTTCAACATTTTGTGGTTTTCAACAATTTTGAGAATTTTCACAGTTTGAAGTATTTTTAGGATTTTCGAAGTTATTGGAATTTCACAAATTTCAAGAATTTCTAAATTTCCGTCAATTTCAGATATTTGTGAAAGTTTCGAAAATTTTGAGAATTCACAATATTTTCAGAATTCTTGAAATCACGGAAATTTTACGAATTATTCACATTTTGAGAAACATGACAATTTGGAACATTTCGAGATTCTTAATAATTGTGAGATTTTCAATAATTTTCAGAATTTCAAAAATCTAGAAATTTCAGTGATTTAAAAAAGTTTCGAAAATCTAAGTTTCGAAAATCTCGAGAATCAAGGCAGTTTTCATACAACTTGAAATTTCGGAAATTTTGCGAATTTCTAAAATTTATACAAACTTACTCATATGGAATATTTTTGATATTTCAAGATTTTGAAAAATTTTGAGAATTTTCAAAGTTCGATGTACTCCGTATTAATTATAGAAATTTCAGAGATTCAAAAAAGTTTCGAAAATCTTAAGAATTAAGGCAGTTTTCATAATTCTTGAAGTTTTGAACAATTTACGAATTTCTAAAATTTCGAGAAACTTTTGTTTATAAAATTTCGAGAAACTTTTGTTTAGTTAAAACATTTTTAACATATCTCACGTATTTCGATTATTTCGGTAAATTCCAAAGTTTAGAGGATCTCGACAATTATGAAACTTTAAAAAATTTTCAAAATTATCAGAATTTCGAACATTTTCAAAGTTTCAGACATTTCAAAAAATTTGATGATTCTGGAAATATTCTGAGAACTCGATATTTTCAAACATTTTGAACATTTCAAGATTTCCAACAACTCCGAAAATCTCCAAAGTTTGGAGTATTTAGATAATTCCAAAAGTCTACAGAATTCCAAAAATTTTAAGAATTTCAAAAATGTAATCTCATCATGTTTCTCCAATAAAACAAATACAAATTTTGTATGTAAAAACCTTCACAGAAAATCCTCATAAATGTGGAAACATAAATTTGAATCTTTTTGAGCACTCTTAAGTATTAAAATACAAAAGTTTCGAAAAAATATGTGTTTTTGAAGTTTCGGAGTATTCTGAAGATTGTAAAGTTTTCAAAATTCAGAACTGACTGGCATTTTGAACTTTTCGAGTTTTGAAATAAGAATAATCAATTTTGAAAAATTTTCGAAGTATTGTCAAATTTTCGAGTTTAGAAGTCTCAGGAGTTTCCAAATTTTTCGAGTTGGTCATAATTTTTAAGAAATGTGGAGTTTTTAAATTGTGGAGTTGCAAAGTATTTTCAAGTCTTTCAAAATTTATCAAGTTTTAGAATTTCGGAAATTCAAAAACTCCTAGAAATTATGAATTTCACGAGCTTGAGAAATCTGAGAATTACAAACGTTTCTAATTCTGAACTTCTGCCATCAAGTCTTTCAAAACTCATCAAGTTTTTGGATTTCGGAAATTCAAAAACTCATACAAATTATGAATTTCAAGAGCTTGAGAAATCCGAGAATTACAAACGTTTCGAATTGTGAACTTCTGCCATTTGTGACGCAAACAAATTCGTCAATCCACATGAATTCACATAAGCGTCAATGCTAGCCAATGCATGGTTTATCCTCCATTCGTTTTCGGGAGCGCCGCTGCGAGCGCTGCGATCGAAAATTCCGAAATCCCCAAAATCCAATCTTCCACCAATCCCCATGAGAATCCAAATCCCCAGGGTGAACCCCCAAACCCATCTCAATACTAGGGATGCACATGGAGCATTCAAATATCGATATTCTGTATCGATGCACATCGGACAGTACCGATACGATATATTGAAATATCGGTTGAAAAAGATCGATAAATCGATATATCGTCCAAAAAAAGTATGCGAATTTCAGATCAAGTTTCAAATATTAAAAGATATCTAAATACATTCAGACACATAAAAAAAAATTGCATTCGTATCTCTCACAATTACGTTCTTGGAATGAATTAGAACGGCCACAAAGAATCGTCGACACTTGCCAAGAATGGATGTTGTATGAATTTCTTGGTTGAATATTGATTTTTACTAAATTTGGGATAAAAACCTTTTTTTTTTTTTTTCCCGCCAGTTGTCAAGTTTTAATTTTATCTATTAAAATGAATAAATATCGGATCAGCAAATATCGTCAGTATCGGAGAGGGAAATATCGATATCCGATATATCGTCCAACATAAATGTCGAACGAAAATAGTCGACTAATAAACGAAAAATATCGATATTCCGATATATCGATACACTATCGCCCATCCCTACTCAATACACAACATTATCACAGAGCAATGATTCGGAGAGCGGGATATTTCGCTCAGCAGTCGCGTTTCTTCTGCCGGCCGCGCTTGGCGGCGCTCTTCCCGCCCGCTGGCTCGACGATGTCCGGCGTTTCGTCGACCTGGCGCTGCTGCCCGCGCGGGGGCGAGACCTGCCGTCACCTGAGGCTGACGAGGACGCGCTCGACGCCGAGGAGCGACCTGACGCGCTCGTTGTACTTGATGAGAGTGACCTTGGAGCCGCGGACGTTGATCTTCTCGCCGGCGCTCATGACGTGACAGCAGCGCGAGTGCTCGAGGAACTCGGCCAGCTTCATCTCGCGCATGACCTCGCGGTGGTTGTTGCCGGGGGGCGAGGACGAGCCCGCTCCCGAAGGCTTGGGGTTCACCTGGCGCAATAGGGCGTCCCGGCTCTTGACCTTCAGCGCGGTCATCAGGTCCTGCATGAGGATCCACTTGTCCGGCTCGTTCGCGAGGCTGAACAAGACGGGGAGGGCGACGTCCGAGACCTCGATCTCGATCTCGTCCACGTCCGCGACGGGCTCGGATGGAGGGGGCTCGGTTAGAGCGTCGAAGCCGGATTGGTCCGAGTCTGGGGGGAGAAGGGGGAGGGTTTGAAAAAGCGGTTTTTGGGGTTTTAGGGGTTTTACAACGGTTTTTGAACTTTTTCAATGGATTTAGGATGATTTTTCGGTTTGTTGACGTTTTTGCGTTTTTTAATGATTTGAAATGAGTTTTAGATGATTTTGGGGGTTTTTTTTGGTTTTTGGATCGTTGTGGATTTTTTGAAATTTTTGAGTTTTGTGGAGTTGGATGATTTTTCAACTTTTTGAAGTTTTTTATGTTATTGGAAGAAAGTTGGGAAGGTTTTTGGATGTTTTTGGATTTTTACGATTTTCAGTAGTTTTAGAATTTTTGAGAATTTTGAATTTTAAATAATGTTTGGAATTGGGCGAATTTTTTGCACTTTTCACAATCTTTGAATTTTTCAAATAATTTGAGATTCTAAAATTTGATACGATTTTCAAGTTTTTCCGGTTTTAAGATGTTTCTGAATTTTTCTTAGTTTTCAAAATGTACGAAATTGACGAGCTTTCAAATTTGTTATAAAGATTGCGAAAAATTTCGGATTTTGCCTATTTTTTGGACCTTTCCAAATTTTTTCAGATTTTTTTTTTTTTATAATTTCAAATTCCACAATTTTCCACAACTTAGATGTTTTACTAGTTTTCAAATATTTTAGAATTTGTAGATTTTCAAATTTCTCGATATCGAAGAATTTCCAATATTTCGTAATTATTCATATTATGAAAAGAATCTTAATCTTCAATCTTTCCGAAGTTTTCGAATTTTCCGAATTCGAAGAATTTTTCCACTCGTGTAAAAATAACATTTCTCCATAATTTTCGGAAAAAAATGCCGGAGAATAGGACAATATTCCCCAAAATCGAATAAAAACCCAATTCTGATCCAAAAAGAGTATAAAATCACCGAAAATCGAAGCGGGCCCCGCGAAGTACCAGGGCTGACTGGAAGCACGACCCTGGATGTCGTCGAGGTGCTGCTCGAGGACGGAGTAGGCCTCGGTGTCGGCGGCGAGCATGAGGGGCGTCTGGCCGGCGTAGGTCGCGAGGAGGGGGTCCGCCCCGTAGGAGAGCAGCAGGCGCACCAGCTCGGTGGCCCCGCTCTCGGCGGCCTCGTGCAGCGGCCTGATGCCGCCGTTCGCGCTCTCACTCGCGCTCGCCCCGTACGACAGCAGCAGCTTCGCGATCTTCAGGTGACCCCGCGAGCACGCCTCGTGCAAGGGCGTGTAACCCGCGTTGTCCTTCGGACTCGCCGCGCTGTTCAGCTTCTCTAGGCAGTACGCCACGACGTCCTAAAAATACAACAATGATTTACGTGTTTGTTTTTGTTTTCAGTTTGTTTGTTTTTTTAGAAACTGTTTGATTTTGAAATTAAGTAGAAATGGCGGGAAAAAAATTAACGTCCTAAAAATAAAACGATTATTTCAATATTTGTTTTCATTTCTATTTAGTTCGTTTTTTTAGAAACTGTGTTTGATTTTGAAGATGAGTAGAAATGTCCATAAACAAATTGACGTCCTAAAAATGAAACGATGATTTTATATTTGCTGTCATGTTTAGTTTCTTTTTTTGATTGTTTTTTAGAAACTGTGCCTGATTTCAAAATTGAGTAGAAATGTCGATAGCAAAATTGAAGTCCTAAAAATAAAACGATAATTTCAATATTTGTTGCCATTTTTAGTTAGTTTGTTATTTATTTCAACTGTGTTTGTTTTTGAAATTGAGTAGAAATGTCAATAAAAAAAATTGACGTCCTAAAAATAAAACAATAATCTCAATATTTGTTGTCATTTTTAGTTCCTTTTTTGTTTGTTTCGTAAAAACTGTGTTTGATTTTGAAATTAAGTAGAAATGTCGATAATAAAATATTTTTTCATCATATTTGAATTTTGGATTTTTCAATTTTAATTTTCAATAACTCAAAATTAAATTTATTGACTTGTTTTTTCTTTCAATTTGAAAAATTTCCAAAACTAACTGTGTATAGAAATTTATGTCGAGTTACTGAAATTTCAAAGTTGAAAATAATTTATTTACTTGATTTTGAAGTATGAATGATTATTTTTTCATCATATTTGGTTTTTGGATTTTTTAATTGAAATTTTCAATAACTTAAAATTGAATTTATTGACTTGTTTTTTTTTTTTTCAATTCAAAAATTTGCAAAAACTGACCGTGTATAGAAATTTATGTTAAGTCACTAAAATTTTAAAGTTGAAAATAATTTATTTACTCGATTTTCAAGTATGAATGATTATTTTTTCACTATATTTGAATTTTGGATTTCTTAATTTTGATTTCTAATAACTTGAAATTGAATTTATTGACTAATTTTTTTTTTATTTGTTTAATTAATTTTTAAACAAAAATTAAAATTTTCAAAGTTGAAAATAATTTATTTACTCGATTTTTAAGTATTAATGATTATTTTTTCATGATATTTGAATTTTTGGTTTTTTAATTTTCATTTTTAATAACACAAAATTAAATTTATCGACTTGTTTTTTCTTTCAATTCGGAAATTTCCAAAAACTGACCGTGTATCCGAGTCTCGCCGCTCTGTGGAGCACCGTTTCGCCGACGCCTTTTTTAATGACCCACGTTCTTATTTCCGATTGTATGTCTGTCAAGCCTTCAGCATTTGTGCGTGAAAACGTCTGCTGAAGAATAAAAGCAATTTTTAACTACAGATTCGAAATTCAATACAAAAAGCAGCCAATAATAATCCGATCGACATTCGAAACTCCACTAAAAACTGAATTTTCAAATTTTAGTACTATATGACGAAGAATTATGATGAATCCATGTTTATAATTATATTCGTTGATGACGAAATTTATGTAACTTATATCCAATTTTTGGTTCACAATTATGAATAATTATAAAAAATTATGAATAATTACTAGATAATTACTATATAATCATCATGAATACAAGTAGTATTAAATCGCTGAATGATTTAATATCGAAAATAATCACGTTTGAATCAATATTTGATATTTGTTCATGATAATATCAATATTAAATTTGTTTATAATTATAAGTAGTGATCAATAATTATTTATAATAATTATTTATAATAATTATTGATGAATTCATTTTGAAAGTTCAAAAATCTTAAAAATTGCAGAAATTCGAAGAATTTACCAAATTTTCGAGAATCCGAAAAATTTTCCAAAACTCTGAAAACTTTCACAATATCTTAAAAAAATTTTTAAATTTTACGATTTTCGAAATTTCGTAAATTTCGAGTCTCAGAAATTACGAGGAACTGTAAAATGTTTAAAAAAACGATTATCGACAACTGTCGATAATTTTGACACTTTTGGAATGATCATACGAATTTTGAAAATTGTCAAAGTTTTGCAAAATTTGGCAATTTTCTCATTTTTCAGAATTTTAAAAAATTTTTAAATAAAAAAAAATCCCATAATCCCGAAACATTTTTAAATATGTCAAAATTTGAAAACTCGAAAAATATGAATTTTGAGAACGTTAAAAATGTTGACAATTTCAAAGACCTTGAGAATTTCAAATATTTCAAAAATGAAAAGAATTTTAAGAATTCAACAAATTCTAAAAATTCCAATCATTTCAAAAGTTCAAAAATCTTGAAAGTTACAAAAATTGTAAGAATTTGCGAAACTTGCAGAACTTTCAAAATTGTAAAGTTTCCTTGTTTTTCTGAATTTTGCAAAATTTACAAAAAAATTAATCATGGAACAGTTACGATAATTATAGACAATTTTCGAATAATTATCTTCGAAACTAATAATTAAATAGTCAAATATTTCTTTTCGAACTCCAGTAAAATAATTATTGACTTCAAAATTATAAATACGCACTGCTTTCTTTTCTTTGGGCGTAGCGTCCTCTTTTTTGACCGCAACTTTCTTCTTTTTCCTGATGTAGTCGAAACCGGAGCGGAATTTCCGTCGACCTGTGCGGAGCTTGAGTCGTTTTTTGATCGCGGAACCGGGACCGCTGACTTCCAGTTCATCGTTTTCTTCGCCCTCTTCTTCTTCGCCCTCGTCCTCTTCCACCTCCATTTCCGCGTCTTTTTCCTGCTCTAAACATTCTCCTCCTTCTTCCTCGGCGGATTGCGGCTCCTCTTTCACCTCCTTCGGCTCCTTTTTCGGCCTCTTCAGCTTGTCATCCTCCAAGGACTTGAGCAAATCTTTCCGTCGCCTCGCGATCAGCAAATGGCGTTTTCTCGAGTTTTCTACTGCTTGCTGACTTTGTCTGAGAACGAAAAAAATGTCAACTGAATATTTTATGACAATATGTACAAACGGCAGGAGATGTGGAATTTGTTCCAATGACTCCGCAATGGCGCAGCAGCGCCTCTACAAAGGGGTCTGTCTATAAGTTCAAATCTGTGTCACGGTGGACAAACTGGCCGGATTTCCGGACACTGCAACCCACCTCAAAATCCCCGCGCTCCTCAACCTCGACACGACCTTCTGCTTCAGCGTTCTCGCCCTCCCGAATGCCCCCCCTCCCGCGTCCTTGGACTCGTTCTCCTCCTCCCCCTCCTCCTGGGAAGTGTCCCCCGAGTGGTTCTGCATTGGCGGCGCCGAAGCCGGCCGGTCCTCCCCGAACACCTCCTTGATCGTCGCCTGCTTCTTCATCAACCTCGTCTCCGTCCGCGTCCTGCTCTTCAGCACCAGCGTGGAGAACTCGCCCGGGATCGCGTGGTTATTATTGAACGCGTTCCGGAAGTTGTTCACCGTCTCCTTCCGGAAGTACCCCAGGAGGAACGACGAAGACGACGTCCCCGAGTCGCCGACCGCTCCCGGCGTCTTCCTCGGGCTCTTATTATTATTATTACAATTCTTTCCGGGCGATTTTCCCTTCTGGGGCGACTCCTGGTGCTTCAAAAACGGCGATAGACTCGGTGTCGGGAGGAGTTCTGGCTCGTTGCTGCCCCGGGCCATGACTTTGGAGGTTTTGTCCTTGGGAGGTTTCTTCCTGGGGTCCTTCCTCCCGGTGCCGACTTTCCGGGCCAGGACGTCCACGATCGAGGTCTTGACCTGGTTCTGCGCCTGGTTCTGGGCCTGCTGACGACCTTGCTGTTTGCGCCGTCGGGTGATCTTCGGGGGGACGGAGACGGTGGTGGAGCAGGTGGCTTCCTCGTCGTCCTGGATTTTTCCGAAGCTGCAGTTGGAGTCGAGGTCGCTGTCTCCGCGCTTCCTGGGGCAGAGGTCGGAGCTGTCCATGGAGACGGAGAGCGCGGGGGAGCCCGGGTCCAGGTCGGGGAGGGAGGTCGACAGCCGGTGGAAGCGCGACGGACGCGACACCGTGATCAAACGGGCCGGCATTCGCAGGGATTTTTTGTAGTCGTATACCTGGGGAGAGTTTTTTCGGTTAGAAAGTGATCATGTGGAATTGGTTGATATGATGAACGGAAATGAGGAAAGAAAGTATGAATGATAAATTTTTTTATAATAATCATTATTATTATTACCATTATCGTCATTATCATTATCATTATCATCATATCATTATCATTATTATTACTATTATTATTATTATTTATTAAAGAATTACTTTCATGAAGAATAATTTTTAAAGATATTGGTATTTTTTCGGATTTTTTGTAGTCGTATAGCCGTGAACTGTTTTCTGGTTTGAAAATATTGATTAATGGAATTGTTTAACACAATGAATGGAAATAAAGAAAAAAAATTTTGGATGATAAATTTTTTATGGGATGATAAAAATTGAGATGTTACATTTTTTTTATGAATAAAATAAATGTTGTAGATTTTGGTATTTTTTAGGGATGGGAAGTTATTCGGTAACTATAGATGATATTCGCTTTCTTGCGGAAATTTTTTCCAAATTTCCAAAAATTGAACGTTTTCGGGCTTTAAAAATGTGACGTATGAAATTTTCAAATTTTGAGATTCCACAGCTCCAAAAACTCAAATTTTTAAATTCAAAGACTTAATTGAAAAACTCTGGATTAAAATTTCGAATCATTTGAATTCAATTCAAAAATATGAAATGTTGAAAAATTGTAAAATATGAATTTTTGAAGTTCCGAAATTTGCATTTTGGAGTTCCGGAATTAAAATATCTGAAAATTCGAGAAATGTGAGAATTCAACTATTGGATTAGACATTGAAAGTGGAAAATTTCCGAATTCCGAATTCTTAGAATTCTAACTTTGAAAGAAATAAAACTCATGAAATGTAATATTCGTCAAGCTCGGAGAGATTCTAATTTAAAAAATTTTTAAACTTAAAACTTCAAAAATTCCGAATTTGGAATTTTTAATTTGTTTTTGTATCCTGGAATTCAACAATTTAAAAATTCAGATCCATGAATTTAAAGAAGATATAAAAACTTGAAAATAAAAAGTCTCAAGTTCTGGAATTCGAATGCAAGAACTTAGAATTTTTGAAGTCCAAAATTTTGACTTCCAAAAATTATGGAAGTCGAAATTTCAAAAACGTCAAGAAAGAATTTTCAGAATAGTAATTCACTGACAATTCCAAGTTTCATATTTTTAAATTTGAAAAACTGGAATGTTGAAACATTTTTTAATTTGAAAAACCCAAAACTCGAAAAAATGAACAACTCGTTATCTTTGAAAAATAAAAAACCCCATAATTCTTCAAAATTTTTAAATGTCACAGAATCTTGTGAATTCCAAAATTTCAAGAACTACGAAATTTTCTTTTGAAATTCTTGAGAATTTCAAAAAATTCTTCAAGTTCGAAAACTAAATAACTTCCAAATTCTTTATAACTTCAAAAATTTTTTCAATTTCTCCGAAATTTAGAATCGCAAAACTTTGGAATTCTCCAAAACTTTCAAGTTGCGAAACTCCAAAACTTCAAAATTCTAAGTTATTTTTTAAAATTCTCCAGAACTTTCAAAAATGCCGGAATTTTGAAACTACGAAATTCTTGAAAATTTCAAATCTCTTTCAAAGTCGTCAGAACTTCGAAATCTTAAAAATCCAAAACTTCAATATGTGCCAACATTTATAGAACTCATATTCTGTTATTTTGGTTTCAACTCATTCAAAATTCTTCACAACTTTCAAAATGTCCAAGATATATAAAAATCCTGAAGTTAACAACTTTAAAATTTATAAAAACTCCCAAATTCTTCGGAATTCGTCACAACATCGAAATGGTAGAGCTAGAAAACTTCAAAATTCTCCAAAACTCGGCAATTACAAAAATTTTTCAAACATTCAAAATTTTCACAACTCGTAAGAATCTCGAAACTCGACAACTTCGAAATTATTCAATAATACCAATTTTTTTCAATCCGTCAGAACTTCGGAATCTAAAAACTTTAGAACATTTGAGATTTCAAAAACTTCGGAAAATCCTAAAACTCCGAAAATTCCAAAACGTCCATCAACTCGAAAACTCTTTCAAACTTTCGAAAAATCTGAAATTCGAGAAATTCCAAAACTTACTGATTTCCCAACTCCAAAATTTTTCAGAACTTCAAAATTCTTCAAAACTTCCAAATTCCGGAAATTTAAATACTCCATATTTCGAACGATTTCAAAACTTCGGAACTTTAAGATTCTGCAAAACTTTAATACTCCTCGAAATTCCCAAATTTCGAAACTCTCGAACTTCACAACTTCGATCTTCTCAAAAACTCCAAAATTGTTCAGAACGTTTGAAATTACCAACGAATAAGAATGAGTAACGTAAAAGTAACGGAACTTTCGTTACTCGTTATCGCGTGAAAAGTAGCTATTTACCGTTATCGTTACTTCGTAAACAAAGTAACGCGTTACATTATCGTTACAGCTAAAAATGTAACGTTTTAGAGTAACGCGTGACTTTCGAATCCTGGTTCAGGCCATATCGGAGTTTTTTGGGGTTATATTTGATTTTTTGCAGCACCGAGGAACATGTTTCTATCAAGGAACATGCCTGGTGCATTAACTGAATGATTTTATTTAACGTACTCCGGAACCCGGTCACAAGACCATCCCCTGGTGAGATACAACTGCACTGAGGCAATGAAAATACGAAAATTTGCCAGATACAGCGAGGCAAAGTCATAAATAACTACACTTGGGAATTACCGATATTGTCTGCTAGTAGGATTACCTATTTTTACCCACATAAGATTAGGGCATTGTCAGTAGTGGTGACAAAAATTTCGATATTATCAATAATATCGATAATCTTTCGGCGCCGATATTATTGATATTCGGAAACGTTATCAATAATTATCGGAAAAATTTTTTAATTTCTGATTTATTGAAAAAAATTCCTAAATCAGTTATAAAACCGAATATGTTAAGAAGCTGAAAAAATTTTCCTGTAATATCAAAAACATGAATGAGAACAAGTATTTCCTGTATTCAGACACATTTTCTTCTTTTTTAGTGAGAAATTGACTTTCGAAATCCCTGGAATTTTTGAACTTTTTGTTATTTCTGCGATTTTTAACATTTCTGAATTTCTCGTAATATTCAAAATTTCTGAAATGTGTAATGTTCTAGTAATTTTTGAAATTCCCCAATTCTCGAAACTTCAAAAATGTTTGTACATTTCCGGATTTTTTGGAATATTCAAACCTTTGAATATATAAGAAATGTTTGGAATTATAAAAATTTTATAATTTTCGACATAATTGAACTTAACAAAATTTTACGAATCCACAAAACTTTCAGAATGCTCCAATTTTTCAGGTTTATCAGATTCTTTAAGAAATAGTGAGTTTTTGGAATTTTCAGAAATTTTTAAATTACTACAATTTTTCAAATCACTGAAATCGTTGGTATTTCCGAATTCTCCAACCAACCCTAACCTCAAAATTACAAAACTGTGTATTGCTGCGATGTTTTTGTTGTTATTTACAAAAGTGTCAAATACAGTCATAATCGATCCAGATGAAAATAAAAGCGACGGAAGGGATGATTAGTTTTTAACTCCCTAAAGTACGTAGCAAAGCTCTAAGGGCGATTGTTGCTTTAGTCAATCAGGTAACCCATTATTTCCCCCCCCCCCCCTCTCAGCAGGCCCGTGAAATCACATATTTCTCGCGGTTGTTAAATAAAATATTGTGTGCGACTATTCGACACTCGCGTGTTGCCAAACTCGCTACGCTCGTGAGGCAATCTCCACGCTCAAGGAATCTCCTCTTTCTCCCACTAGTCGCACAATATACTAATGTGCGACTGTTGGTCGACGGAGAATATTCCACTCGCGTGTTAGCAATTCCCCGCTCATGGAACCTCCCCCTTCTCCCACTAATCTCACAACATACAAAATCCAAACAAAAACCCAAAAAAAAAAAAAAAACCAACCTCCTCTTCCCATCCCGGCCTGAAGTCGCT
>JAPYZK010003724.1:0-11430 GCA_030522785.1 Platygaster equestris
GGTCGTTAAGATGAGCGTGGGCGAACAGCTTATTCGCCCACTAGTGGGCGAACGAGTTCATCACTCGCATGCCATACGTCAACAATCAGGTAATCTATTCTTTCGTCTACACTCAGCAGGGCCACGAAATTACATATTTCTCGCGGGCGTTTAATAAAATAATTATTTTTCCTTCCGAATCACGCGGAGTTTTAATAATAGTCGACTTCTCTCGAAATGTCTGTAAGCGGCTTATTAATGAACCCTCATTAGACGACGGTCGAAACAGAAGTCGAAACGTTGAAAAGTAGTTTCATGCGCGCCATGTTTGGGATATTAGAATCGGTAAATTACGCGCTCGTTAAAGCGCGAGAGTGTTACGTGATTAGAAATCACTCGACTTATTTTGTTCAGGGTCACTTTTCGCGATTCAGGGTTAGTCAATGAGTTTCTTCTCGTTCCGGCCAGTGATTCCTCGCGCTACGATTCGAGGCTTTTTGTTCTTCTGTTTCACAAACATTATGACGCCGGTTCGGGATCCAGATTTACATTCATTAACGTTATGAGTCAGTTATCAAAATTTATGGGGATACAGTTTCTAAACATTGAATCGAAACTTTTCCTCGGCTTTTTTATGAAGAAAGAAAAGTATCACGCTCTGGAGCAACGGAGCGAAATGTTGCACGATTTGTGTTAAGTTCTAGGTTGTGAAATAGATGTGCAGTGGATTATTTGTTTA
Source organism: Platygaster equestris (assembly GCA_030522785.1). Lineage (NCBI taxonomy): Eukaryota > Metazoa > Arthropoda > Insecta > Hymenoptera > Platygastridae > Platygaster > Platygaster equestris. Next base: position 719 of record JAPYZK010003724.1, read on the forward strand.
ATCCATTCAATAGTACGAAGGGATCGTCTGTTAATTAACCTATATAATTTCGAGTGTTGGCTGTATAATGCGTCTATAATAAATAATTACGAAAATCGACCGTAGTGCAGGATCATTCCGATATTAAATGTACACAAAGGACTAGCTCTGATAAAAAATGGTGAACTGAAAAAAAAATAAATAAATCGTAAAAAACTTGACTGAAAATTCATCAATTGGAAAATTATTTTTTGGAAGTACCGGAAGTTTGAACGAAATTGACGGAAAATCTATGACGACAGAAGAGTGAAAGTCATATGACAACATAAAAAAAAGGACACGAATAATAATAGATTGAGCGATTCTACGATGTAAACGTAAAGTCGTGAGAAACTCACGATTTATGTAAATATGCTGGAAAATATTATTTGCCGAAGTGTAAAAACGTGCGAGCTAGTCATAACATTGAGCGGCGCGGCTGGAACTGTGATAAACTTGACCCTAAAATTAAGTGGACACCACAGGTTAAAGATTATCTGCTTCATCACTGATAAAAGTGCGTGCACGAATGTGGTCCATGGCTTAAATAATCAATGCACATATTAATCATCAGACATTACGGTTTCTATTTCTGACGTTGAATATTAAACTAGACGTAATAAAAAGTCGTGTATAGGAGTGCAACATTTTATCGCTGCGACTGATGTGATTTATTCAGTGGAAAAATAAGGGAGAATAATGGATAATTCAAAATAGTGCGCTTTGAATTACGTGATGTTGGAAAAATGTCGGTGCAGTGATCGATAAAAGCACCGTTTCAGATATGTAACGATAGGTTTGTAACGTTTTTTGAAGTGGTATCGAAAAAACGTCTGATCCTTTAATTTCGTCAACATTTATCAGTGTTTAAAACTTTTTTACTTTACTCTCAATTGCGTCAATTGAATGACATCCAAAGTAGAATCAATATGAGGTCTTTACACTCTTGGAATGATTACGTCATCGCCAAGAAAATTTAGCAAAACTAGAACACATATCTTTTCTATAAATCCAATTAGTCTGCAATTGAAAGTTCTATCGAACTATAATAATTGCTTATCCATTCAAAAATGAAAATCATCGCTCTTGATTAGGACGTAGTTTCTGTTTCTGATGTTGAATATTGAATTGAACATAATAAAAAGCCGTGTACAGGAGTGCAACATTTTATCGCTGCAATTGATGTGATTTATTCAGTGAAAAAAAGAGGGAGAATAGTGAGTAATTCAAAACTGCGCTCTTAATTACGTAATGATAATAGGTATCGATTATGTGATCTATTGAAGTGTAATTTTAAAGATGAAAGATTATTTTTACATTGTTCGAGTGGTGCTTTTATAGGTTATTACCACATATTTTCAAATAATGGAATAATAATAATTACAACGATAATGCGGTACTAAAAGTTTGTTTTGCAAATAAAATCCCTATGTTCTTGGACAGATTCCGCAATTTTTCCAGAATCCCAAAAACTTTCAAATCTTCAAATTGTCGTACAGTCTTTGAGAATCGTCTAAAATTTTCATTTTTTACAGGAAACTTTCATTTATCTAAACCATTTCGCGATGTAAACATTCGTTTAGCTAAACTCAGGGCAAATCCCCGCCACTGCAAGGAGATTTCTCGAAGTGATCGCTCATTGGCTGTCACTTTGAGAGAAGGGCGCAATAAATATTGTTCTCCAAACACATTCCTTGGGTCTGTTTTCGCTTGAAAGTAGTGGACGGAACAGAGGGAAAGCTCGAGTTTAGATAAATGAGTAAATTTTGTTTAGATAAACAAAAGTTTAGGTAAACGAGAGTTTAAATAAATGGAAGTTTCCTGCCCTTAAATAACGACGACCTATATTTGATCTATATAAGACCTATAAACGACCTATATGACATACATAGCACCTATAAACACCACATAGTTGAGATATATTTGACATATTTATGACGTATAAACGACCTATAAACAACATATATATGCCATATATGATCCTCCTGAATTTATTACAAGTAAGCCACATATATCTTACCTACATCTGACCTGTATCGCAAATATATGTCATCTTTATTGCGTTTATATATAACAGACAAAAACCGCTTCGGTGGTCAAGCGGACCAATTGCTGAGCGACACTGCGCGGCGATTGGTCGGCTGGGGCCACAGAAAGTGGAGGAGACGGGTTCGAATCGCACCTGTGGGACCCCCGGATTTGATTTCTCAAAAATAATTTCCCGGGGTCGGGGTACCGATATTCCTTCATATCGGCACCTCTCAGGGGGATTTGAGCCAGTTTCCGCCTACTTGCGCGGGGTTTTCCATGGTTTCTCCCGCGGGGGTCGATGGAGGAAAAATCCCAAGCCGACGTGAATACCAAGTAGTGTAATGAAGTCGGCCATGGAGGTGGGACGCGGGACGAAAAAATAGATTTGTTCAGTAAAAAGAGACCTGAACCTCAAAGACCCGCCAAGGGTGTGAGTATCCAGAAATAAAAATAAAAAAATATAACCTATAAATCAAATGCACGCACCTATAAGTATGGGCGTTGCTTATAGGTCATTTTGGGTCTCATATATCTCGTTTATAGGTCAAAAATAGGTCGTTTATAGGTAATATGTATGTGTTTTATATGGCGATTATAGGTTATTTATAGGTCACCTTCGTGGGTTACGTATAGGTCGTTTATACGTCTTATATATGTCAAATATAGGTCGTCGTTCTCTAAGGGTGTAATTGAAAATAATCATGCAGATTCCAAAACATCCATTTTCATTCTTTTAAACTCTGAATAATGACAATTAAAATGCTAAAAAATAGGAGCATAATTCAGTCGAATAAATCTATCATCATATTGACGATAAAAAGCTCTTTCCACAAGAATAACCGACCATCAATGACATTTTAAGATGCGCCTTTCCACGTTTCGACTGTTGCAATTTAACGCAAAACGAAAAAAATGCCCGAGACAAAAGCCGGGTGTAAAGGTCAAAAGTTGATTCGAAAGTAACCCGGGTTTCGTTGTAAATCCAATTGCGGAATGTCCTCAGTCGGGATCGAGCTCGCGCGTACTCGCGAAATGACGAGGAATGTAGTTTGAAAAATGGAACGGCTAATTGCGAAGCGTATATGTTCCACCTCGCGTACGGTTGCGTATCGAAAAATCCAGTCGCCGCGCGGCGAATCGAAATGCATAAACGCGAAATTGCAAAATACGTCTTACGAAAAATCCTTTATTAAAGAATGTTGATGCCCGTAACGGAACGGCAAATCGCGATTAGGACCTGCACATTCGCGGGCGAAATCTCCCGGGACTTTCACGTCGCGGCGTTATAGCAATTCCGTACAATATATGGAATTAAAGGAACGTATCTCGCATGGAAATCGTCATTTCGAAAGCCTTTTCGTGACGATTGATGATGATCCGCGAGAGTTACGGAGTTTCAGTGGATTTTCCGGAGGAAAATGCGTTTTTTTTTTATTAGGAACAGGTTTTGTAACAGAGGGTTTACCGAGAGGGTGGCGAGTTTGAAAAAATAAAATTATGGAAACTTTAAGGTAAAATTGTGAATAATTTGGAAATTTTACATTGTTAATTTGTTGGAGGTTGTTATCTTCGTTTTTGGAAATTTCCACGAATTTTTAAAGGTTATACTATATTAATATAAGGGATATATTAATTATCTGCTTTTTCTGTGAATTGATGAGTATTTTTTAATATTTTTGGGAATGTTCATAGATTTTTGGACACTTTAAAAATTTTGGATTCTTAGAGATTCCTGGATAATTTGGAAAAATTTTCAAACGGCGTATATTTATTTTTTTCTTTTGAAAATTTAATTTTGAATATATTTCGTAAAATTTTCCATATGATATTATGTTTTTGTTTTAATTTCGATATATTACGTATTTTTTCAAAATATCGAAAAATTGTATTCCGTCAAATAACTTTGATGAAAGGTTTTAGGGAATTATCTGAATGTGACGATTCCTGAATTTTAAAATGTTGAAAAAATTAACAAGTTCTTTTATCGACCTTTATTATTTTAAAAGAACGTCTGAGAATTTGTGATTGTTTAAATAGTATAATTTTGCCGTTAGTGTTCAGTAAGTATAATTTTGCTTTTAAAGTTCAGTAATTTGACAAATATCCCGAAAATAACACCAGTTTTTATAATTCCTGAAAATATTTTTTAGATTTCTGTATTACTCGAAAATGTAGAACAATTTATACCATCTTTCTAGTGAACTCTTAATTTTTCGAGAATGTCTTCGATTTATTCTTCAAATTATCGGCTTTTTAAGAATTTTCGGAAAACAGGAATAGTTATATAACAATTCATCCCAATTTTGCACGATGCAAATTTCGATGCATTTGCAAGGACTCAATACCAAATTACTCAGAATTTCTTGAAAATTAAAAAAATATCGATGCTTTCTCATTTCAATGAACAATTGCAGCCAAAAAAAGTTTCCATGATTGATGATAAGATTATCAATTCTTTTCAACGCAAAAGCATCGATTTGCGAAAACAAACGACACCTGATAAAGAGATCAATTATTCGTATTTTATCAAATCGTTTCTTCTTCCATTATTGGTAATCTGATAAAATTACTTTGTTATACCATCTACACGTTTCTTATCATTACTTATATTGTCGAGGTCATGAAAAAGTAAAATAAAAAGGTTCGCAGAATTCAAGAGCCAAGATAAAGAGATATTGATTCAAGATTGAAGTGTTTCATTCTTATTAAAAGGCTCCGATTACTCCAAATACACTGAAAATGATTTTTTCAACACAAAAGATAATTTTTTCAATTAAACTTTTTTTTGGACCTTAGGTTTTTTTTGGACCTAAGGTCCAAAAAATAATTTTCCAGATCTTTCAAAAGGTCCAAAAATGATCCGTTTTTCTCAAAAATCAACAACGCTATGAATTTTCGAATCCGAGCGTTACTACACAAACACAGAAAAATCGATTTGGTACAGTCAAATAAACGTTCGGTAAAAATAGGACGCAAGAAATTTTTCATTTGACTGTACCAAACTTTGATTAGCTGTACCAAATTTGACTTGAGTTAAAATGATAGTTTGTTCGAGTATATGCATGGAAACGAAAATTCATCTTAGCTCAAGTCAAATTTGGTACAGCTAACAAAAATTTGGTACAGTCAAATGAAAAATTTCTTGTGTCCTATTTTTACCAAACGTTTATTTGGCTGTACCAAATCGACTTTTGTGTGAACGCCTATGCCGCGCGATCTTCAATCGCCTCTCCTGTAAAATTTTATTTTTGGACCTAAGGTCCCTTTTCTATTTCATTAGGCAAAATTTGCGTTGAACACAATTACTGCCCAATAAAAAAATGTGATCAGGTTTTCCAAATTTGAACAAGTTCCATAAAGTACCGGAATTTTCGGAAAATCTGGCAACACCGCCACAGTAGAACCAACTAAAAACTCACCGGTCTCGTTGATGTCCCACACGACGACGATGGCACCGAGGTTGGCAAGTCTGAGGGAGATGAGCCTGCCGAGTCCGCCCCCGCCGCCAGTCACGAGGGCGATCTCCCCGGAGACGCTTTTCATCCGATATTTTTTCGGTATGATCGCGCGAACGATGTTTTCCAAAATCACAACAATCGAGATCAACAGAAACCCGATCACTTCACCGGTCGAACGTAACAGCGACATTTTTTTTTCTTTTGATCAACCTTCAGAGAAATCGAGGCGAATAACGAAGAAACTTTACTGCTCGCGTTTGGCACGAAGTCTTAAGGCTTCATGATCCGTTTTTTTTCCGTCTCACCAGACTTGAGGGTTAGGCCGTCCCGACTGTTGCGCCCTTAGAGCATGGGGAGCATGGGATTACGGCCCGAGCATGCCCGTGTACGCCCGAACTTCCGCGTGGTCGACGATCGATATAATTCGGTGCCGGTGCTTCTCACCTGGGGAATTGAGATTTCGTCGTTGGTTTTGGTGTTAGGTTAGGTTGTCGGCAGGTTTTTTTCGCAAGTTTGGTGGAAAAATAGAATTGCGTGGGGGATTTTCGGGTGCATGCAGGGCCGGATTTACCTATAAGGGCGCCCTGGGCGGACTGAAATAAAAAGAAAACAAAACATCCAGGATTCTAGAAGGTTTTCGATTTTTAATGCAAGTTTTGGGGCTGTGAAGTTTTTCAAGATTTGTGAAGTTCGTTACTGTTTATTTATTGACATGAAGGAAGTTTAAGATTTGTGACAAATTTCGAAATTGAGAAGCTTGACAAGTATTGAAATTGTTAAAGTTAGGGGTTTCGGATATTTTAGTAAATTTTAAAGTTTTTTAGAATATAATGAAGTTTTTTAGCTTTGGTAGTTTTGGACATTTTAAAAGTCCTAAAAATTTTAGAATTTTCGAAGCAATTTGAAGTTTTTAAATTGTGAAATTTCGAAATGTTCCAAATTGTAAAGGCTTGGAGCATCGGAAATTTTTGAAGATCTGGAATTTTAAAGTCTTCAACCAAAAGTTTTTAGCTTGGAAATTGCAGCAAGATTCGAATGATTTAAACGTACTTGATCTTTGAAGTTCTCAAGAATTTCAAAGTATTTTGAAATCTGAAAATCTCAGAGTTTGAATATTTTCAAGACCAGGAATTCAGTAAGTTTGGAAGTTTCAAAATTCGCATATTTTCATTTTTAAGAGTTATAGACGTAAGAAAATTTCGGAAATTTTTAAAGTTTCAAAGTTTCCAAGATTTTGAACTTTTATAATCTGGAAATTCGAAAAATTATCGAAAATTGCTCAGTTTTGCAAAACTTATTAAGTTACACGAGTGTAAAGTTCTAGTAAGTTTTAAGTTTTGAAGATTTGGTATTTTCAAAATGTCTGGAACATCCAAATCAATGAAAACAAATTTCACTTGATACCTTATTCCTGTCGCCCCTATATAAATCCGGCCCTGGGTGCATGGGTTTATCAATGTGAAAACCAAAAGATGAAGTAATTAAATCATTGGTGGTCCATTATAATAGACGAAAGTATGTAATCCGAAATTGATTACAGAGTATAATAATTAAGAAACCTCGTAATTCTGATTCTTATAAGAGTTTTCAAAATCTTCAAAAATTTCCTTTCCTTATAAGTTCTTATAAGACCGATCTCACACGAATCCTATAATATAAAATTTACGATTCTTCTCAAGTTGACCTTACAAAATTGCTCCAAACCGAATGAAGTCTCCATTTTTTGGGTAAATAATTTACTCGAAAAGTTAAGAGATTAATTTTTCACTCGTTTTTGAAACTACGCGAAATAAATCTATTCCAAATTAAAGATATTTTCGAGAATTCGAACGGATGTGATAACTGCAAATCCCGATTTCCAATCATTCGTGCTGATACCGAAACGTGCCAATGTTCAGAAATTTTCCAGCAGAAAAACATGAACTTTATTTTCATTCTTCAAAAAACCCACTCGAATCAAAACAACCATCCGAATGAATAATATTTTTTTCTCCCGGCCTACACTATTGTGGCCATGAAATTCCGCAAGAACTAAAAACCCCGTTCGACTCGTAAAACAGGTCACAAATCGGCACAGGACCTCAATAATTACAGGTTTCCAAAATCGCTTTCGATCTCTTCTATCAACACTTGATTTCGCAACCGCGTGCTCTCACTTTTAAATTCGATCTGGCCGGAATGTGCTCGTCTTCAGTTGCGAAATTTTCCACCTTGCGAAAATCCGCGAATTATCAATTTTCCACGGGAATGATCATTTCTCGATAATCCGCGAAACGGGAGGAAAAGATCGCGACATTGCGTCAGCCGGTCGTTTATTTTCCATAACAAAGCGCAAGTATACTTTTATAGTAATAATGGCCCGGATTCGAGGCGGCTGGAGATGAGCAGTTAATGTTTCATTGACAATCTCGTTTCTCCAATCGTTAAACGCTGCGTTTACAGAAATAATAACAGACGCCGGAGTTATTTTCGCGGGGATTCGATTAGGGTTCAGATCGCTTTTCGGTGAGATAATAACGCGCGGTTTAAAACGCGTAAAGAAAGTGTAAGTGCCCATTGGCGTCAGAATTGGGGGAAAGAAGTGATGATGTTCATAACGAATTGGTAATTTTTCTTTTTTAATTTAGTTCAATAGAATAGTATATTTCTCAACGAGTGCAGAAGGAGCTTTTTTACGAATGTGAGGTTTGCAAGACAAGCCGAAGGCGAGTTTTGCAATCACATTCGTTAAAAAAGCCCTTCTGCACAAGTTAAGGATATTTTTTCTAACAACGTGGAGAAAATACGATTTTTGACGTTTTCAGCCTTGGAGAAAATCACATTTTCTCCAGGGCGTTGGGAATAAGTTATTTTATTCTCCGGACGTACATTGTGGTTCAACGCTCCATTTACTGCAGAAAATCATTGGATTTAGTGCATGAATTATTGTTCTGTAACGTTCCCGCTCTTGAAATGACGTAATATTTTCGCGTAATTAAGTATTTCAGTAAATTGCCGTTATTTCCTGTGTAATTTAAAAAAATGAGTGGAAAAGAACTCGGTGATTCCGAAGCTCGAAAAGAGTTAAAGATTGGTAAATAATCGTCCATTCAATTTTTGAAGTAATGCCAATTTTTTCATCACAAATTCATGTGCAATTTATTGAAATGTTGAATTATGAAAATTTGTTGAAGTTCTCTTTTGGAAATTCGTAAAATGTGTTGATCGCAAACTTAGAGAAATTGAGGAACACGGAATATTTTTCATTCATTCCTTTTGACAATTTCTGTGGATTTTTGAAAACTTCTGAATGATTGTAGTATATAGCTCCTGTTTTCAAACGAATGAGCCGAATTGAAAACTATGAAAATTTTCGAAAATCTTCAGAAATTCCAAAAAGCTGTATGTATTTACGAAAATTCTCGAAAATCCTTACGATTACACGTTTTTCGAATTGAACCGATATAAATTTGAAAAATCTTTCAAATTCACAAAAACTTTCGGAAAGGAATGAACATGCTCGAAGTTCACAAAATCATCGTAAATTTTCGAAATACCTCTAACGTAAATATTGACAGACTATTTCGAATTCTGCATAAAAATTTTGTAAATCAACTTTATAGAAATCATAAATTCCATGAAATTTCGCCCATTTAATATTAAAAAACCTCAATCACCACAGTTCCGATTTCCTCGCAATTTCCCGCCTCTTTTTCTCTCCACGCCGGGTAATTAACGCGGAACGTGAAGAAAAAACCAACAATAATTAACGCACTGAAAGGAAGTGGCCAGTGAAAGTTTTGGCGTGTTCGAGTGACCAATAATCGTGATAAAATTGTGTGTTTCTTCTATTCCCCGCGCTAAAGTCAGATTTAACAAGCACCCCGAGTACGGAAACGTTTTTCCTTTGTCGTCAAACAATTTTCGAAAACATTTGGCACAGGGAAATCTATATATTTTTTCAAACAGCAGACAAAGATGATGTGTGGGGCTATTTTATTCATTTCTGCACTTTTTTGAAGTTAAAATATAAACACTGTACCACAATTAAAAAAAAAATTCTAAACATTCAGAGAAAACAACAAAATTATTAAGAGTCCTTTTTTAAACGAAGAGAAAATTTAATTTTGCGGGCACTTTTTCGAGGGTGATAGAGTATACGAATTATACAAGAATGTTGAGAAAATGCGAAATGTTTAAAAAACACAGGGAAATTTCGTATTTTTTTTTTTTAACGAAAATTAAATTTAATTTTGGGGAGACGTGTTTTATTTGGGGGGGTTGAAAATGTGGTACCTTTTTGGTCGATGAGAAACGCGACATATAAACGCGGTGAAACAGTGCGTTTTATCGTCACCGACACTGAATATCTTCCGGCGAACTAAATGAACTTCGATTGACTGAAACGAGGGTTTCGAGAACGATCAAGAGAAGGAACGCAGCGAACACGTTCACCTCGCGCCGGTGTCGCCAGCACTGGAGCCAGAGCTCGATTCTGGTCTCGAGTCTTGCGGATTTTCTTGAGGCGCGGGGAGGTGCATTCTCGCGATTAATTTGGATTTGCAATGTAACAGCACCTCGACTGGCAGGTAACTGAATGTTTTTCGAGCTGTTTTTGACCTCCCTCGTGAGGAAGGTCGAGAACAGAACTTTTCGCTTTTTTTTAAATTTCTTGAACTGATATGATCGTTTTGAAAATTTCATATTTTGGTGCGTTTTCAAGGGTGGTTGGGGACTTTCCTCGTTTCGGGGAATTTTGGAAAATTTCTTACAAGTTTTTGAATTCCCTAGAACTTTGATTCTTATAAGAATCAAAACTTTGCGCTTTATTCGTATTTTGAAGCACTTTCGGAAATGTTTGAGTTTTTTGAAACTTCCTGAATTTGAATATCTTGGATATAAGGTGTCCAGATCGTAAGAACGAAAAACTAGGATATGTTCCTTACCCCCCCCCCCCCCCCTACCCCACATATTATTCATAAAATATTCATTTACTGATGTATTAATATCATTTGTTTATTATCATATACATTTATAATATTATTTATATATATATATTATGATATTTAATTTCATAATAATGTATTTCAGAAAAATTCTAATTCTAAAACTTTTTGAAATTTATACAAAATATTCAAGACTACTAAAATTTTCGAATGTCAAAATATCGATCGATTTACGCATTTTTCGGAATTGTTCAAATTTTATGCTTTTTTCAAATAATCA
>JAPYZK010003726.1:0-21677 GCA_030522785.1 Platygaster equestris
TACACAAATTATTTCGTCAGAGTCTAAATTGATATATTTATTTGTTCACCAGTGAGCCAATTTTTTACCAATTAATTTAAAATTTCGTAATTTGGAATTGAAATTTTCGTTTCTCACAATAATCACCATTATTTGAGTATTTTTCATTTCCAATTCGATACTTTTAATTCAGTAACTTTTGTTGGATTTCAGTGAGGAGTATTAAACAATCAAAAAACAGTTAAAAATTCAAAAATTGCATGCAAATCATCAGAGATTCAGGAGAAAGTATGGAAACTCAATGAGTCCGAAAATTCAGTTCCTGATTCAAGTTACAAGAAAATTACTGAATCTCTAAATAAAATTTTATTTATCCGATAAAATTCATTATTGATCCAAAAATTCCATACCAAGTCTAAAATTCTATCAAGAAATCCTCTAAATCATGCATTCCAAAGTCTAGCAATTCAGTAACACAACTCAAAAACCAACAAAAAAACTCTTAAAAATATCCCTTATATTCCCAAAGTTCCAAAATACTTAAATTCCTGCCCTATAGAAAATCCCTTCCCCCCCTCCAAATTTTCCTCCCCATTTAAAATCAACATTTATCAAACTCACAGAAACTCCACATTCTAAAAACTGCCTTCCACCGCGATGAAAAGTGTTACTTTTGTACCCGAATCCCAAACCGTATTCACACTTCCCCAGAAACGCAAAACGATCGGCGTCGCCGAATCGATTCGATAAAAATCGAAGGGCGATAAATCAAAAGCCACGAGGGACGGAAAAACTGCACCGTCACATCTACCCATTATTCCAGGGCGCGTACGAAAAAAGTTACTCCTCCCTTTCGGCGTCGTTAGTGTCATCGATCATCCTAACCTATCCGCAAAGATGATAATGAATTTCTGGCCACAAATGTACACGCATTTCCATATCATTATGGAAATGCTGGCCAGCCTCTCCTCCCCGTACATCTTAATACCCGCGGTATTAAGCGGCTACATGTTAAGCGTCGCCGGCAAACTTATTGCCCTTGCGTGACAAAATTTTCTAACCGGCCAGTCATCGTGTCCGAGCTTTCTAAAGCCGACGTTATATCTGCCTACAGGTGTCTCCGAGCACCTTGCTCGTGAGGCGAATTAATCACGGAGCGGCTTCTCAAATTTGTGCCTCGCCCCTGTCTTTAGGAGACATTCGCACGTAGTTTGGGGTAATTGTTTTCTCGGAACGGAAAAACTGCATCTGGTAAATGCTCGGATACATGCTACTTTACATGATTATGTTCGAGTTGAAATTATACGGTGCAGTTTCTTGAAGTTTTTAAGTTGGGAAGGGGAGTTTGGAAATTTGAGGTTGGCAATGTCCTGGTTTTGTAATTTTTGACGTCACTGCAACGTCACATCGGAATAATACGAAAATCTGAGTTCAAAATATATGTACTATGATCACGAGAAATGCACGTAAACTTTAATTCTGAATTTGTTGATTGATTGTCAATATTTTCCGACGTTACCTCATTGTAACGTCCCTGATTTACTGGGAAGACTATCGCCCATACCAAAATAATACAACTCGTGTTATTTTGCAAGAATCCCTAGAGAAAAAAGTGATGAAACATCTGAAGCATGCCGCGTGTATCGAATGGTAATCGATAATCTATCGAAATCGTGTAATACGCTCACTTCAATAACGGTTCGTGATTTGCGCGCGAGTTTTGAATTTGTATCATTGAAAATAATCGTCGAGATAATTGTTGTTGATAATAATAAATGCTGAAATCATTATTTTTGATTCCGGAATTGATTTTCATTAATGGAAATTGATATAAATCGATGGAAATAAACAGTCATTGGTTAGAATTCATGAGGATTCATGGGAATTGATAAAAATTTATGGAAATAGATAGGAATATCCATAGTAATTGATAAGAATTCATGGGAATCGATGAAAATTGTTCTGAATCGATAAAAATAAATACAAATCGATATATATAGTGATTGATGAGAATTCATGGAAATTCATAGGAACTGATGGGAATCGATTGAGAAATTATGGGAAAGAATGTAAATTGATAGCAATAATTGACGGGGATTTATAGGAATCCATGAAAATTGATGGAAATGAATTGGAATCGTTTAAGATTAATACGGATAGATGGAAGTTGATGGAAATTGATAGATATGAATGGAAATCCATAGAAATTGATATGAATATTCGTGAGGATTCATGGAAATCGGTGAGAATCGATGGGAATAGAATAATCGAGGAGAATAAATAGAAATATATAGTAATTAATGGGAATTTATAGGAATCGATTGAAATTAATTGGAATTGATTAGGAATTGATCAGAATTAACAAAAATTGATGGGAATGAACGTGAATCAATAAGAATTCATATTTCAATGAATTCATAGAAATCGAAATTGATTAGAATTAATGGGAATTCATGCAAATCAATGGGAATTGGTAGAAATCGATAAAAATTGATAGGAATGGATGGAAAATTTATGGGAACTGATAGAAGTCGACGAGAATTAATGGAAATCAATAGTGGTTGATAGGAACTCATATGAATTCATAGGAAATGATGGATATAAATAGTGCATGATGGATGGGAATTTATAGACATTCTTAAAAATTGATGGGAATCGATTGGAATGGATTAAGTTTAATAGGAATCGATTAAATTTGATGGAAACTGATAAAAACTGATGGAAGTACATCAAAATAAATGATAATCGGTACGAATCCATAGGAATCGGGAACTGATTGTAGAAATTGATGCAAATAAATGGAAATCAATAGTAATTGATGAGAATTCATAGGGATCTACAGGAATTTATAGAAATTAGTGGGAATTGATGAAAATTTATGAAAATCGATGGAAATTCATGGGAATGGATATAAATCGATAGGAATTGTCAGAAATCCATGTATAAAGCATGAAATACCCATTGATATTTGTAATAGCATGTATAGGTATTATTCAAATTAATTATAATCATAAAATGTAGGCGCGCGTAGCGCGGGCATCATGTCTGGTATCTATAAATAAATTTAAAGGCGTCTCCTACAATTAATGATACGTTGATATTGAAATCCAACATGGCGACCGCGCATGGCGCCAAATTCAAATCTGTTATTTGTGCAGAAAACAACAGTCAAAAATCACTGTGCCAAAATTCAAACCCACGACTTCCCTATTTCCACCATCTCCAAATTTCCTATCAAACCCCAAATACCTTTCGAAATTCACGATTCAATCGTACACAGCGTCGGGTATAAAACACGAACACGAGGGTCCCGGGTAATCTCCCCGATCGCGAAGGGCCCGCCCGCGCACGGTCCCAGTAACTCAGCCCGTGACACAAAACAGGGTCATTACTTCGGCTGATGCGATACCAAAGCTCGCGCGTTATCACGCACCGCGAACCGCATGTTGCGAATATGCGGGCAATAAATTAACCCGGCGCTAACTGCGCTTAATAGCGCTTTTTTTTCACGACCGTTTTTCAGGATCGAGCCTGATCTAAATTGCCGCCCCGTTTCGATTGTTTATCGGCCCCATTCTTTTCCACCGCCTCCGATAAAATTGCGCAACAAATTGTTTCGCTTTCAACGTTTTATTTCCACTCGTTTATCGTCGCTGTTTCGGGGGTAGTTTGTTTTTGCGAGGTTTGGAAGTTGCGTAGGGGTAGTTTATGAATAATATTTTACTGTGGGGAAGAATTTGATGGAATAAAAAGAATGATCGTTTTTCCTTAGCCCATAGTTATTTAATATTTGAAATAAATAGTCCAGCGAATCATTAATTTTATCATTATTATTGTTATCATCAAATCCGCAGCATTCGTTATAACAAGAGTTGTCGAGCATTCGAGGCCGCGGTATGTCGGTTCATTAGCGCGCGGAGCCGATGACTAATGATAGTTTCATGAGATAAGGGCTTTTTTAGCCGATCAATCGCCGGGCGATAAATAAGCCGCGCTCATGGCACTTACAGGTTCGACCGGCGCGCAGCGCGAGTACCCGATAACAGCGATGATAATGGCCGATGCATGTCGACCACGACACCTCGTTCTGGGATATAACTAGACTCGGGCCGACGTCTCGTTTCGTGTTCTCATTTAGCGCTCGCTAGATTTATGGCGCTTCAACGGGTCCGCTTGTTTTCCAAATTGGGCCTACAGCTCTGAATTTGGAAAAAGCCGCGTTTTCTGTTTTTTCCTTGAGTTTCAATCAAATGCGAATACGAAAATTCGGTTTTCAGCTTTTCTAGTGGTTCTGTAAATACGGAGATCGTAAAAATTCCCTCTACAGAAATATCGGCTTTTTTTGGACACGAAGCCATTCTTGGCATGATGTTTCAATCCTTCCTCGATTTTCGGCTCGCCCAATTAGAATTTTTGCCTGATTGCCCCTGGGGAAAAAAGCTTCAGGAATTCGTATGGGGACATATTTTCGTGGTTTTTGCTTCTACTGTTGGAGATCCTCGAAGCACCGTGATTTGGGGAAAGCCTTTTTTCATGAATCATTTTTGGAATGCCTTGGTGATGTTATCTTTGTGATTTTGGAGTCTTCAAGAATTTTGTACATTTTCTTCTGGGACATCTTAGATAGCGATGAATTCATAGTCACCTTACTGGAAAAATGTGTTCGATTTAAGAGTTTATTCTAATCGTCATAATTTGAGGAACTGATTCTCATCGCAGGTATTTTTCTGACGCACGTCAGAATTATCTTGATCCAGAAGTTCAGTGTCAGTGCCGAAAAATACATCATTTTGAAGTACCAATTTTAAGGTTAGAATGAAGAAACACGCTTTTCACACCTACATTACAGAATGACATCTGGCAGTCGTATAAATCAAGAAAAAAACCCACTGTTCCATAAATGCATCAACCGCTTTACATAAGCCAAAGCGTTTTTTCCCCGGCGATAATGAATTTGTTAACGCGAAGGTAATCTACACGCCATTAACTGATTCGCGTTCGATGGTAATCGCGGAATAATGGCACTCAGACTGTATCACGACCGGATGGAAAATTAAAATGCAAATACATTAATGCAGTATCCTGTGATTAGCATGTACTCGCTCGTAAAAGCGAGGCGGTAATGCGCATTCTTATACATCGCGGAGAATAAAAGCCAATTACCGCATCGCGCGATCTTGTACCCATCGTCGTTAATCAGTCCTCGGTTAATTGTACATTTTCCGATACTCCTCGCTTCTAATCTAGTTATGCGCATCTCGGAACGAGTGTTGACGTGAGTAGATGTTATTAATCAGCATAATCAGTGAATCATTTTTACGCTCGAGACCATTTCAGTAAGACGAAGACTCTTCGGAGGCGTGACAGAAAAAATGCTCTACTCGATAAGTTGTGGAAACGAGGCTTTCGGAAACGTTTTCTCATCTCGAGGGGTTGAACAAACGATGTCTGGGAGCATTTTGGAAAAGGGTGGGATCGAGGGATTAGCGGGCCTGGTGCTTGTCGAAACGACTTGCCCCTGGTGAAAGACAAAATTGTGCGGATGTAAATTGATGCGCGACGAAGCAAAGCCTGTTTTGCCTGTCGTCGCCACTTAACGGGCAACATTTCTCCCCGAGATCGGCTTACTTCCAGCCGCATTTTCGGCCGAGGCCTCGACTGTAATGAGATTACGGGACCGGAGACATTGCGCATGGAATTTTCGAGGTTATAAACCTTTGATCGAGTTCAAACCTTTTCTGTCCTCAAATTTGAGGTTAGAATTAATTCCCCCCGAAGAAAAATAGAGCCTTTTTTGGCTGGAGTCCAGTTTGGAGTGACGTTTCCTTCCGAGATCGGACATAGATGTTATCCAATAACGGCGTTCATCAAACGATCCGAGGCAGATGCGCCTTGGGAAAGACATCCCGTCGTCAAACCGGGCAACATGTCAATGGGGCAGGATCGATGTCATGTGGCGGACTCTCATTAGCAAACTCCCTTTTTCCGCGATCAACCCCCTGCATCCCCTAACCCTACACGAAGGAATAAAGCCACCAGGTGCTCGTCCATCTTCGGAGTCCTGCCACGGGCCACCCACGCGAACGCCTACGAAGATAATCTTTGTGTCCGTTAGCACAAAGGTCATGACTAATGACCACCGTACGCGTCCGGGGACAATCGAGAACTGCGGGACACCGACACATCGCTAATTTCATTTCCAAGGGAGGAACTTTTGAATCCTGAGCAGGGGCGTCAACTTCCTTTTCAAAAAGTGTGAAATGCTCTCACCAGAGACGTGTACCGGGAAAACAGTTGGTTATGGATGACTTTATTCATGGGTTTAATTTGTTTTGGATGATTTAGTACGTATTTTTACGGATTTTATTGACTGGTTTTTCGCGAGTCGTTGGCCACACACGAATTAGTGATTTGGTTATTACTGAGTTGCGCGGAAAACCCCCCCCCCCAAAAAAACCAAAAAAATTTCTAGGTTTCTAAAGTGCCTAACCTAACCTGAAGTAGTCGTTCTTTGTTACGAACATAAATTTTTATGGTTTTTTGGGGGTTTTCCGCGGAACTCGGATCCCACTGGTGATTTACGTTTTGAAAGGAGGTGAATTGATATCGCGTGGATATAAACAAAAAAAATGATGATAGCAAATTCTGGGTCCATGTGAAAAAATTTAAGAAGAATTAAGAAATCCCCACAATGATAAGACAAACGAAAATGAACAAAAGCCCAGACTCAGAAGTCCCTATCAATTTCTATCAATTTTGATCAAGTACATTCCATTTTTCGCAATTGTACCATTGATTCCCATCAATTCCCATTGACTCCGATTAATTCTCATGCATTCCTATCAATTCCCACCAATTTCTATCAATTTTTGTCAATTGCCGACGATTCCCATCAATAACCATTGATTGTTGTCAATTCCTTTCGATTCTCATCGATTCCCGTCAATTTCCAGCTGTTCCCATCAATTTCCGTCAATTCCCATCAATTCCTATCTGATTCCCATCAATTCCTGTCTACTATCTATCAGTTCATATCAATTCCCATCGATTCCAATTAATTACCAAAGCTTCCTATCGATTTCCATTTATTCCCATTCATTTTTCATTGATTTCCATTAATCCCTGTCGATTTCTATCAATTCCTATCAATGTCTATTGATTCCTATAATTTCCCATCGATTCGCATAAATTAGCAGTGACTCCCATCATTTACCATTCATTTCTATGAATTCCTATTGATTCCTACTGATTTCCATCATTTTTCTTTAACTCCCATTGATTCCCATGCATTCCTGTAAATTACCATCAATTTCCATCGATTCCCGTCAATTCCCATTGATTGCAATTGATTCTTATCGATTCCCATTGTTTCGAATCGGTTTCTATCAGTTCTCATTAGATTCCATTCATCTCCCGATAATTCCCATTGATTCCCAATAACATTTCGCGTTGAAATTATACTTAGTCGAAATAATTTGGTTAGACGAAAATACATGTAAACCTGTATGGCGGTTGGTGAAGTCTCTATTTATCTATAAAAATTTTACGTTTCACAAATTCGCGTTTTTTATACATGTGAACGTTTTTTGGGAGTATAAACCCTATAAAATAATGTACTCAGTACCACGAAGAAATGAATGAAAACCCACACAGGGTCCTACCCAGAATGGTCTCGTAAATATCCGCGGTCTTTCAAAAGTCGGCCACGAACGAATATTTCCCAGGTGTCCCCTGCAAATGACTCGTGAAATTTTCCGGACAAAAGGCGTCGGATCCGCCCCCGGGTTCCAGATATCGTCTTTCATTTTCTCACAAAGCGGCCTTTCGTTTACGAATCGAGAGAGGCGGAATCCGTCAAAACAAGGGCGAAAAAACATTATTCCACCGCGAAAAGTAAACAGCGTCGGGCATATTAAAGAATAACACGGCAGCGAAATTCGCTGCATAATGTGCTTCGATTCCGCGTCGTTTGTTCGAGGAACGCGCGTATACAAAGACTCGGACGTGCATTATACGTTATAAGCCATAACGCTCCGCAGTGAACTTGTACAAAGCACTCGCAGCCGGGCACAATGCCGAATGACGTACGATAATGTCGCTCCTCCTCGGGTGGGTCCAAAGTAGTGCAATCTGCGATACTGCCACTTGGCTGTAACAGATACCGGCCGGAAATAAATGTCTGTATAAAGGAGTCGGGCGATATCAAGATGCCGCCGGCTAATGCAGCGTCGTCGCGGACGATAACGGAGGGGGCGACTGTCAAAAATCGCAGAGCTTTCTTTCGTGCCAAAAACGCGAATGAGAAACTTTTCAAGCTCGTGCATAACTCTTCAGAAAAAATCGAGCTTTTGTGTATGAATGAACCTCGTGTGATTCATTTTGGACATAACCTTAAAAACACTATCCAATGTAGTAAGACCAGCAGTATCACTAAAATACGTAACATAACCTCGAAATGCCTTTCGAGTATTTCGTTCAATAATATGATCATGGACATCCTTTATCTGAATTATTTTCGACATAACCTCAAAAAACGTTACAACGTACTGAAGTCAGGTCAGTAGTATTACTGAAAAGTATGTAACATAACCTCAAAATGCCTTCCAAGTATTTTGTTCAATGACGTGGAGGTTATTCAGTGATCCAAAACGCTAGCCGGTATTTTTCAAGCCCTGCCGTGAAAACAGCACACACAAGCCATTCGATCACCTGTCCGTGGCGAGCCTCCCTTCACAAATACCCGGGTATAAACCGGGGAACCTAAGCAATAAACGCGCGACGTTAATGCCCAGCACGGGCATTGTGCGGCTTCTGTACAAACATGTCAACTTGTCGTGGGGCCGTCACTCCGTTCTGTGTCACGACCGTTCTTTTTACGCCACTCATACGACACGCGCGCCAAAAGCGGCCGCGGAAATCAACTTCCAATTCCAGCTCTCCCCAAGCCGAGATTAAAGCGCGCTAATCGAGTACGGGGCCAAAGGACTCGATTTTACCCGAGACGATTGTTCGCCCGTCGCGCCATTTGTCATCGTTTGGCCTCGGTTTTGACGCCTGGATACGCGTTATTAATATTTCATTCCCGGGGACGAGAAAAGTCGCGGCACGACACACACGGCATGAATAACGATACTTTTGCCGGTCCTTAACGATCGAGTGACACACCCCTAGCCGTCCGGGGGCGCTCTTCCGCCCGCTGCGACTGAATGACAGCCCCGCGCCATCCACGTCATATTTCATATAACAGTAACGAGATTAGGCCGCATTGTGACGGGCTCATTTTCATGCTAATCCCGAGCGCGACGTGATGGAGTTTTCGGTGACTCTAAGCCGACGGATTTTCGACGACCCGATAACGAGCGTATTTTTCCATGGTGAAATTTGATGAGGTTTCTTGTTCTGTTGGTTTTGGGTGTGTGTTGGTTTTTCGAGAGACTGACGATGTCGAGTGCTTTCGGAGCTCTTGGGGATTGGAGATGATGATGGATTTTTATTTGAAATAGGGCATCAGGTCGTTTTATGTATACGTGGCATCGTGTATGAGTGGGAAAAGTGGTTCAAGGAATAGTTTTTGGTTCCTTTTTTTCACTCTAACCTCAAAAATTGTACTTTACGATTTGAGGCTGCTGCTCCGAATTATTTACTGATGTAATGTGCGCTCTGACAAGAAGAGGTAAAAAAATATTACATTACAATTGAGCAATCAGGAAATTAATTATCCATCGCTTTATTCGAGCGCGTACCATTTTCCGAAATAGGATCTGTCCATCCCATTCCTAACTCCGATAACAAAAATCCAGAACACAGTTTTTCATCCCCGACTTCACTTCCAAGGATACAAGACCAGGTCTGAAGAATCATGTGGCAAAAACCACGGAAAGTCACATTAGCGTCCTGATGTTTTCGAGTACCAGGGAAGTAAACGACTTTGTCGTCGTTGAAATAGCTGGCGTGTATGGCGAGCACTTGTACTTGTTCTTTACAGACTCGCTGGTAGCCTGCGTATTTTCTCGTTCCTTAATGTCCCCGCGAAGGTCTTTTGTTCCCTTCCTTCGGTTCGCGGCAATTCCCGCAGTAACGTATGAAGTTTGTGCCTCCTTCAGCGATATGTACGTGCACTGTTGGCCGCTCTACCCTAGCATTCAGCCGCGGGGGCAAAAAGATGGGAGGCGGACGATTTAGAGCCATGTTCCTTGGCCGTCGCGCTCCCGCGAGACCGTTTAGTTCGAAACTTGGATTGGATTTTGTTATCGTTGGATAACGGTTTGGTAGGGGATTGTGGTAAGAGGTTTAACACGGGGATACAACTGCACTCAGCCACTTTATTCGACGTATAGGGGGGACATTTTTCTAACACTAGTATTGGCACTAAAACATTTCACTGATTTCACCCTAGTTTTGCTTCCGGAGCGGGACAGGAGGATCTGAGCGCACGATATGTCGAGTAATTCAGCTCGAGCGCCAAGTCGGCGACAGAAGAGCTGCAACGGAATGGACTCGCTTTGAGGAATGGACTTTGAAGATAGAATTTGATAGAGACCAAATTTAAAAAACTTAGTCAAACTCTAGAAGGGAACGAACGTAAAATTGAATCGGATGTAATAAATCCGAGACTTATCCGTACCAAGAAGTATAAAAACCACATGCTCACATATCAGAAACCAGATCCATAGAAACACGCCTCGATTCTGCGTACAACCGAGCATGACATCAAAGCCCCGGAAAATTGTTTCTCGATAGAAAGCGTCCGAGGGAATTACGTCCCGTTGACGCATATTAATGTGAACAGAGGCGAACGCATACGAAAGAGAACGTCAGAGAGAATTAGGCACGGCTGGCTGGATAATGGGCAGATTTGACGTGCCACAGGCCAACGATCGACACGGTAGCAGTCGCCATTGAGCGCGAAGTGTAATCTCGGCGGACATCTATGGAGTGCTTTGGCTGCCTGGCCCGATACGTAAGCTACGAGATCGAGACGGATAATCGTCCGGGGCGCACAGCGCGTCAATGGCTTCATAAACACGGCATTTGGCATGAACCGAAGTGTCCCAAACTCGATCTGGACCACCGATATTCCTTTGTATCGTGCGCACCCTCGGATCCGAGGCCCGAATTGAAACTCGCAACTTTCTCGTTTCGGGTCTCTGGGTAACCCCCTTTTTTTTCCATCCTCGTCCTTTTCAAGCGTGTATGTAAACTGATTTTGATGTGCCAGTGATGAACTGCTCCATATTCGGAATGGATAGAGTTTCGAAAATATGTAGGTTACATAGGATCATCGTAAAAAGGATATCTGTCTTAGGAAAAAATGTTATGTGCAGACGAAACCGAATTTGGCACCAAGGTTCTCTCAGTTCCCGATTGTGTCGTAGAGAAGTCACAGTTTGGTATCTTCCGACGTTATTTATCCATAAACGATTCAAGTTCACATACGAAACGATGAAAAGTGATAATAATCGATGATATCGAT
The DNA here is from genome assembly GCA_030522785.1 of Platygaster equestris. NCBI lineage: Eukaryota > Metazoa > Arthropoda > Insecta > Hymenoptera > Platygastridae > Platygaster > Platygaster equestris. The sequence continues at coordinate 11,453 of JAPYZK010003726.1, forward strand.
GATCGATGTATCGATTTTGCTCTTTCGATCCAAATGGTCAACTCTCCATAACCGTCCAGTTTTTAAACCTAAACATAACCTTAAAACAAGCACGTCCAACAGTATTGTGATAAAGGGTTCTCGTTTCGTGATGCACATCGTTGAAAACACTAATCGAGAATAAAGTGTGATTTCAATTACTCAGAGGGTGCTTCTGACGCCTACAATAAGGGTAGAATAACGGAAAACTTCTTAATTTCCACAAACTCTGAATAAATCGACTCTCTGACAACGAAGGGACAATCACCCCTATCAAACATCCCCCCGTACATCCACGATGAGTTGTTACCAAACAGACAATCCCGTGAAAAGCGACCCGTTGTTTAATCGGCTGTCAAAAGTCTTTGGCTGGGCAAATATCGAGCTCGTTAGAGCAGCCACTCCGACGTCGGATTCCAAGTAATTTTTTGCCCCGCAGGGTTTAATGCGAGCTGATACTTTTTCTAGCGAGCTGTCAATGCCTGTCAGTCGAATCGTGTTTGGCTGGGATAAAAAGCCCGCTGGAAAGGCCGGCTTTCGTGGAACGAGGAGGTCGCGCGGCGCGCGCGATACAAACGTATCGTATATCAAAGCCACTGGGAGAGCATAAATGAGGAAGTTTTTGTTATTTTTCTCGAGAGCCATTTTGTCGTGTGGAGGTGAAATGCCCCGCGTCCGACAGCGCTTTGTAATTCGTACGACACGTCCCAACTGCAGGCGAAAAACACGAGTTACAATCTGGAATCCGGACCAATTTCCTCCTCGTTCTTTCAGGTTTTTTGTGCTTTTGAAGCGTAACAGGCGGTTAAAATAACATCAAAAATTCAGTCCGCCTAAGTTTACATGTATACGGATAAATACAATTACGTAACTTGCACAAAAAAACACAATTAACGACCACACGTTTTGTTATTACTCGCAGTGTAACTTTCGGATGCCAATTATTCCAAATGCGCTTCATTTTTCTTTCCAACGCTCTCAAAATCGCCGGAATTCTCGGCAAAGTGGCCGCTGATTACACTGGTCATAAATTTCGGGAGAAGGAGAACTTTCCTTGGTTAAATACCAGTAATAAAACGAAGATCATCAATCGCCCCGATAAGAAAGCACGAAAAAAGCCTGCTATCTTGTAAATTTTTCGTCATAAAAGCGAGACGATTAATAAAGATCTGGGAGGGGGACGTAGTCAGGGTAATTGCACGTTGTCGGTCCTCTGGAATGATGACGTTATTAAAGTCGCGCGATTATCGTGCGTCCCTCGTGTTTTTCGACGAATACGGGCCGTATATAATCAGGCGTCATGAATAATCGAAAATTGATGCCGGGAATCGGAATTGTAATCACTTTGCGAACTCGTCAATAACGCCGCGTGGTGTAATACCCGGAGGATTGTCGTACGAATTTCGTTACCTCAGGGCGAATGATGTAATAATGTTTTTGGAAATGAAGGTTATGATCATGTTTTTCTGTCGTCTACTATCGTGTTTTCCATTGCACTGATTTTTATGAATATGTACTTGCATACTAATAACTTCATTTACCTCTGATCTCTTGATGAAATGTTTAGTTGCAGTTTTGGTTATCCTAACTATATTTTTTCCTTTATTGAACCAATCGAGAAACGATCAACGTCGACGGAACAACGATATCTGCTGCGTCCCGAGCTTCCGCCATTTTTATTCTGTAAAACAATTTATCTTAATGGGCGTCCGAGCGCGCTTTGTGGCAGTTTCCCGGTCAGCCTTCCTGTCTTATAATATGTTCAATAAATCCCAAGTGTTTTAAAACAGTGCATTTTACATTATGAATAAATTAATATCCATACATCGAGAATTTGCGTCATCGAAAGTGCCGAGGAATGCCCCCACTCCCCCTCGGGGAGTGACGTGCGGTATGAACATAGCAGCGCGAAATTGACAGCGAATGTCGGTCCGTCTATCTGGCATTGCCGTGAGCTGTCTGTCTGGCTGTCTGTCAACGTGACACCGCACAAGACGCCCTCTTTATTATACATTCAATTATTAGTCGCTGCGTACGACAAGCGCTATTGCATATTTATACCCGCCGTGCCTCTTGACGACCCGTCACGAGCGGTTCTTAATAACGGCGTGCACGCCAATTTTTCATGCGCGCTATCGATATGATGGAAAACCATCGCGGCCCCTGTAACCTGTTTATTAAGATAATGTCATAAATTTGCATTGCATGTTTCCGTAATCGCTCGCCGAGAGCTTGTCGTGTCGCATTAATTGCACATTCGCGCGCGGCGCACGGTGGCGTAATCGGGAATTATAGGTTCTTCGGGGGTCTAGTTTTTTCTTGAGATGTATTTTTTTTTCTTCCACTTTAATTGCCCGGTGTTGACGGGCGAGCATTCGTCGACGTGTAATTTTGTGGCGCGCGAGAAAAATCCGATGAATGAATTACGGGGACGGGGAAAGCGAGAGTTTGAAGGTTAATTCATGTCCGGTGATTAAAATCTTGTATCGACTTAAACCGATATCAATCGACTCAAATCGAGAGTCGACTGTAACGATCGATGATCTATTTTTCCCACGTTTCGTGTATCAAAAAGCTTAAAGATGCTATGAATCGCCGGAAATCTCGTAATTCCTGAAGCAGCGTAGGCGGTATAAGCTGTAAACTGCCGATTCAATATACATCCTGATGCGTTAACACAAGAGCGGAACAGATAAAAATGAAAAGGAAAACATGTTGTCTGTCGTGCACGCCCCTGACAGCTAGGCAAACACCGTTCTGACGTTTCAAATAGCTTTTGTTTATTCTAGCTCGTTTATTTAGGCCGCCAGGATCGCGTTACCTGAGGGTCTTTGAGTGGCAGTTGGGTATAAGGCTACCGTGTCAGCTCCATTGTCATACACCTACCATCGGAGAACGAAAGACCAACACGGGATCTCTCTTTTGCTGCACCCTTATACTCGACACCCAATTAAAAACCAGTTACAAGCCACCGATAATAATAAGAGCCAAGTTTGCCCAGCGCACATTTGCGAATCCATTATTTCCGTCGCCCTTCAACAAAGGATTATTTGGCCGCCTAAATTAAAAGCGCCAGATCGTGGCTTTTTTGTTGGTTTAGGGGGGGGGGGGGGCGAGAGGACACTCGAAACGTTTGTACGCGAGGTTATAATGTCACTTTTTATTTTGGCATGGAAGGTTTGTTCTTCAGAATAACCTCAAAATTGGTGTTCTTTGGTTTAACCTCGAAGTTTGGTCTGACTTCGAAATTGGTTTCAGTCTAACTTCAGAATTGCAGCACTCGATTTATGGTACATGAATGTACTGTTAGAGGTGATTAATTTTTTCGGAAGTGATTGACTTAATAGTTTAGGAATGTTTTGCATTTGGGAAACCTGGAATACCTGATATTGTTAGGGGAAATGGAGAGCTCAGGAAAAAACCAGAGACAGGGAATTTCATTTCAACCGTGGAGAAACGTGAAAAATTATACGAATTCACATAAATGCTGCATGTTTTGAAATATCTCAAAATTTTCAAGTTGTAAAGTTTCAGAATGTCGAAGTTCTTCAAAACTGTGAAAAAAAAACTACCTGTGAAAATTTGAATTCATTTATTCCTGAAATTTTACAATTTTCAAATTTTTGTGAATTCTCCAAGTTCTAAAGTTCTCGAGGATTCCAAATCTCTAAAGCTTAGGACTTCCAAAAACTCAAAGTTCCGTAAATTTCAGAAATGAAACATAAGTCATGTTCAAGTCATCTCCAAGTTCATTCGTGACTTCCCTTCCATCTTAAAAACCGGGATCGAAGATCTCCCAGCGTCTCCCCAGAACCAACCGTAGTCCATAATTCAGATTCCCCGAGCTGCCCCTGGCCTCGAGGTCCCAATTAAGAGACCCCTCCGTGAATTATGACGAAAAAGTACGAGGTTCGCGCGGAGGGAGCCATCGAGGTCCAAAAGCGGTGCCGATATAAATGACACTCAATAAGGCGCGACGAGACTCGTTAAGCCGTTGATAAGGAGGCGATTATTTTGTGCCGGGTTCTCGAAGAAAGCACGCCTCGTCGTCTCGAGTGCCCGCGGCTCCTTCGATGGAACGCGATGGCCTCTCCGCAACGCGAAAAGAGGCGTGGCTGCGAACTACGTTAACGATTCTCGCAAAGTCGTTCCACGGACTCGAAGCCTCGGCAGCTTGACGTTAAACGAAAGATAATGGCGCGCGTACGTGACAGTCGACGTCACTCACCCTCGTGAAATTTGAACCGTGATTAAGGCCAGGATTATGCGCATTCTTCGGGACGCGGACCGAGCAATTTCGCAAATTGCCGTCGGTAATTGAAATACAAAGAGCTTCGCGAACGCTGATTGGACAAACCGAGGAAAAGATCTCAAATTCGAAACTTGAAACTACATGTTTTGGATTTGTGTTATTTTTCACCTTGCGTCATTTCCCAATTTCATGTTTTTCTCTCACCGCCTTATTTGGCTCTATAGTTAAAAAGCAAAAGTCTCTAATTTTTTTTTTCAATTTTTGTTAAGTGGACTGTGATAACCTCGATGCCTGAAATCACCTTGAGGGTGGTTGCTCCAGGGGCCGATGCAGTACGCCCTCAGTTCCATCGACGTTCGATCGTTCCGCGAGAATACGTATGTAACCAAATTTACAACTCTCTTGTATTGATCGTATCACTTTGTCTATTACTAGAGGGTTTTGGGTTTGATTTGTACCAATAATGGGGTTCATGTCAACCCTGCTCATTGCAGGTTTTTTGGCGGTAACCGGTTCATATCGAGTCAGAGAAAAAAACACTACATAACCTCAAAAACAACACCCCTTACCACCGTTCCCAGCCGGCACCTTATCATAGCCCTTACATTTCGGGCAACAAAAGGTCGTTAAAAATCCGTTAGATTCGGCTGTCAGATACGCTCGGTGCTCTCACCGAAGAAGCTTCTTTTGTGCGTGATTTGAATGCAATCGCGAGGCTAATCTCCGATCAGTGTCGAGAGCGAAACGCAATCCGACGCGATCCAGGGTCTCGATAGCCGCCGAAATCGCGCTCCTGAGACGCGACTTTTTCGATTTCGAGTACCCCGTGCCCTGGGGGAGGGGGAAGATGATCACGGGGGGTTAATCAATGACAAAACGATCTGCTCGCGTTTTGCATTGTTCGCGGAGCGCCAAGAGTCGCGCCACCCTTGCGTGCAACCGAGCGTTGTAATACAAACTCGGTGAACCCACGCGGGCCTGTCACAAGTGCTCATTGTGACAGAGCGTTCACGGGAGTGTGAGGGATCAGAGCAACAGCTGCCCGGCCCGTAACCCACATACATCACCGCGCGTCATTGTTCCGCGGGGCGCATTATTCCCGGCAGGTATACACGCGCACGAACACGCGTTTCGGCGAGTCAGTGGCGTAAGACGAGAATTCTGCGGAAGTGCGAAATCGATACTTTCGGGGGAAGAAGTTTCTTCGCCATAAAATTGACCCTCCTGCTACGCCACTGTCACATGCGTTCGGCAGGGGTCGGAGACGCTCAGTTATCGCGCGTAATGGGCATGTGTCACCACCACGGAGAAATAGTCTCACTCGCCTTCAAAAGGGCTCGCTCGCCCGTAAAAGATGCGCCCATCCATCTTCTCGCCCATCGACCCACCACCTGGCAAGAATCCCCGAAAGCACCGCGATATACGTCATTTTCTGACATGCGCCATAATTGACTCGTGAGCGAATCGTAAAGGCATTATATTGCTGGAAATTCGAGGCGGCTTTTGTGGGGACGTGGCCGCTGAAACTTTCATGAGGTGCACCGAAAACGACGAGCTATTCATTGCTTTCTTATTTGCGCGGGTGGACGACTACATGTTATGTGTACGCGAGGGCCATTTTTTGGGGGATGTTATTCGGTGTGATAAAAATAGCTTTTTCGTCGCTTTTGGTTGATCAGGGGTTATTTGTGATACGAGAAGGACTGTCAATTTCGGGTTATCTACTGGTTCTTTTGGTTCGTGGGTTTGTCTTTCTTCTAAGTCGGACCATCATCTGACTGTCAGTTAGATGTTCTGACGAAGTGATCTAATTGGACCAGCTGACTGTGAAAATCATCCCAATGACTGACTGTCAACGTCAGTTCATAAAACTGTTTTTTTCTACTCCTGAACGTAGACCTCTTTACTTCCAATGATATTCGTTGGATATCATCTCTAAATCTCGTTTGGGTCTCCTGACACTTCTCCTCGAATCTCTCGGTCTCCATTGTATAATCTTTCTGGTTCATTTGAGATCATCCCTCGCTATGTGTCCTGTCTCCTGTCCATCTCCATAATCTCGTAGTACGTTCCACCATATCAGTCCAACCACGTCAACCAGGCTGCACGAACCAAAGCCATCATACACCTGGAATCATGTAACGTAATTCGAAAGTACAGAAAAATTCTGACACAACTGAGGGAAAAAATCCCGCAATTTTCCGCGTTGGAACCCAAGTGATCCGCCATCGATACCCGGCAACCTCAAAGAGGGTCGATCAGAAGGGGCTTGAAGACAGGGAACTGAGTGCACACAGCTCGCTTTGTGGATTTGACACTTTAATCTTCGGGCGCGGCCTTATTTCCGGCGTTCGATTAAAGCCTGAGAGCCCGGGGATCTCGCGGTATGACACCTCCTGAATAAACATCTCCGCGATACCATTTACCCGGAGCGCGTGCTCGGCCGGGACCGCGGAATGAACAATTTGTAATCGATACGCGAGCGAAGAATGGCGCGTTTGAAGCGCCATTATCTGGCCTGAATTCACAGTCAGGAAAGCGCGGACATATGTCAGTCACGGGGTTTGAAGTGTGTCGTCGGGACGCGTGAGATATGACTTCACGCTCCAGCCATTGCCTCGTTGTAGTTTCAATATGTACGACACGCTTCCCCCGAGGCATCATCACGCTGCGCGCATCCTTTCCGATCTTGAGCCGAGATAGATAGGACGCGATGAGTTTGAATAATGAGCGGTCTCAGCGACGCGATCTGTCGTGGCTACCAAGTTAACGGACGGAATCTACGTACACTGATTTCCACGAGTGATTTCGGGGTATTTTTCCGGTATGCGCGGGTACGTGGGTGAAATTTTGATAACGATGATAGATAACTCCGGAAAAATTACCCTAGGTTACCAAAGCATGAAAGAAGATGAATAAAAACTTGGACGTATCGCGCTTTGACGTTCGCCATTGTGTCGAGTTTTAACGCTGCCATTGTCTTCGCGGGCGATGTAGGTTTTCGCCGAGGGCATGCATATGTATACACGCGAGGCCACGGTGCCTCATCGGGAAATAATAAATTGCGCGAGCATTCCCGCATAAATCATTCCGCAGCGGTACCATTAGCCCGAGCGTTCTTTGTAATTGAACGTTAATGCTCCACTGGGTGATGTATAATTAGCCGTCACTTACATTGAAACGGCATGTTATTGATTTGTTGCCTGCGAACATGAAAAATTTATATCTTCCACGAAATCTGTTCGCATCGCGGGTTTCGTGTGATTTTGTAATAATGCGTCATTACGAAATCATATGATGGATTCGCTTCCTGTGGATGATCGAATTGATTGCTGAGTTGAATTATGAGGTTACGGAAGCCTTTTTTTTTGAGTGACTAAAAACCACCATCCATTTTCGTTTATTGCAGAAATTCACCGTTCGCCTTTATCTCAAAACCGCACGTTTCCCCGGACATCGTAATTTCAAAGTCCCTGATAGCGCCAGAGAATTAAGCCCAAACGAGCAAAATCTCTTCCTTTGATTGCCCCTTCAAAGGACAACGCTTCGCGGCCGTTACTTTCAATCTGCGGGAAAACGTTCCCCTCGACCGGAATTAATTGCCCTTGTAAATTGAAACCGCTCGCGAATTAACGACACGTTTATGAAACGAACGATAACGCGAGCGTTTTCCCCGGGTTTAATGCACTGCTTAGAAATACCCACAGATAATACGAGATTACAGGAATTTACGCCGCGCCGGCAGTGCGTTATAACAGCTTTTTACGGTCAACTCGTAAAGTGCGCTTACGAATAGAACGGGGCCAATTAAAGTGCCCGCTTCCTGAACCGACTCCAAAGTCCAAGGACCGAAACTCCCCCGCTTTGACCCGGGAAATCTCGGGCTTAAGCCGAGAAACGTGAAAAATGCGCCACGACTTCCTTACGGAATCGAGGTTTTTTTTAATCCCATCCAGGCGCGATATAACTATTTACCGCCTCAATTTCCCGGGGTAATGTCGCGTGAGCCGCGGCAAAGCTCCGTGTAGCGCTACGTAACGAATGAATCTCGCCGGGCGTCGAGGCCAAGGATTCTCGGAGCGTTATTTTCGAAGCGGCACAATGGGGTTCGGGTGTTACTCTTAATCCCGGGGAATCCCCGGAGTCGTACGTAAGGATTACCGTCGACACGCTTGTGTCGCGCCCGAGAAGTCGGCAAAGCCGCGAGTCGGCCATTAGCTCCGTGCACGGGCAGCGTGTGGCCACCGCAAAGCCGCGAGACGCTATCAAGCGCGGCTTAAGTCGCTTTTATCTCGCTCGCTTCATCTTTATCTCGTTTTTGCCCGGGGCCCCTTTCCGCCGCTACACCGTTTCCTTTTGCCCGCTATCTGTCGCCACGATCCGACTAGGTGACGGTGCCTACAAGTTTTCAGCGGGCTACACGGCGAGGCGGAGATCCGAGGGTTTGATAGCTGTCTTCATTGAGAGACTCGGGGCGCGATAACACGCGATGCCGTCAGTCGCGAATGAAATGCGGGGTGGTAGGTTTTTTTGAGGTTACGGGAGGTTTTGATGAGGTACTAGGAGAATGGGTATTCTCATCCGTTATTTTCTTTCTAACTGCTGATTGTCAAGATGAAAACACAGCGGATTCGGTACTAGTCAGTAGAAATAGGCAGGTGACAGATGGTGATAAGATTAGTTGGTGTGAATAGTACAACATTATGCATGTATTGTTCAAAATTCCTTTAATACGTACTAGGAAAAATTGTTTTTCAAAAATGCACGTGTTGAATAATGTATGATTTGCGAATGATTGACTCTCGCGATTTTTAAGGGTGGAAAAAAATTCGGTCCATTTCAAGTCCTCTCTTCAAATTTTCTATTTTCTGGAGCCGTCCGTAGGCTGTCATACAAAATGACAGAACTGGAACAAAAAAAATCTTTTACTGTCTTCGTTCTTGATGATGGGGTATTTTACTTTCTAAATGTACAATTTTCGACTTCCATCATTATTTAGTTCGTGATCCAAGGAAATCGGATTAATTATAAGTCCGAATTTTCGAAACGTGTGAAACCTAACCTGAAAACCTGACCTCAAAATTAGTACCTACTTCTTATTTTAATTGTTTTGTTTATTCAGGGACGTACATTACATAACTCGTTCCTCACTAAATTTGTAAGTCAACGTAATAAACTTACTCAAAAGCAACCCAAGTAGAGACATCGCAATTTCTAGAATATTCGCGGTCCGTATAGGAGAAGCTTCAGACAGTGACACAATTATGTAGACGATTCCAAAACATACGATTGCCTCCATGACGGACTGAAAATGAATAATTATGACTATAAACGAAAAATTTCTGTTCATATATCGAGATAAGTTTCTTACTCGGGCTATGTTTTTCACGTAGAAGAAATTTGCAGTCATTATCAAAATCATGTTGAGGAAATCAAAAAATTCAGTCAATCTGTATCCGAAAGACCATACTTTCAGGACGAATGCAGCTACGCAAAAAATCTAAAAATTTCCAATGAGGTATGAAAAATATACAATTTGGCAAGCTTAGGAAAAATTGAGTGAATTAATTATTACGTTCGTAAATAATCCAAGTAAAATAGCACTCCTGTTGGACAATAAAATTGATGAAGTCGACCGGATATACGGTAAAACATTTTCTCCGGGAGAACTGAAAAAAGTCGCTCATAAAAATATTTTAGCACATATAAATAAGTAGCTTAAATTTTTTACGTGAATATGTTTTCTCAACATTAATGAAACTTAATTGTATGGACAATAATACTGTGAAATCGCAGAAGATATTTTCGTAATTAACTAATGGATTAGGAATTATTGAAGTCATTGAGTAATCGTGATGAAAATTAAAATTCCATTAACTGCGAGAAGAATGAAAAAACTCGTAGATAAAAACTCACGATTTTGAGGCGTCATGATTCAAGTGAAGACTTTCTTCC